>ML806824.1:177602-240071 GCA_009831015.1 Picea engelmannii
GGGGTAATTATGAGGAGGCCTTCTTCGGTAAACCTTGGAAGGTTTGAATATTCCCTGGGGAAAGGTTTTAGGGAGAGGTGAATTGTTAGGTTGTGGAGTCACGAGATGACTTTAGAAAGTTCATAAAAGGGGAGGAGGTAACTTCTCTTAGGTGGAGTCGCCAGGTAATCTAGGAAAAAGGCTTTGGAATAACTTTCCAAGTGTTGTTTTGGGTTGGAAAGGATTCAAAATCCTCCCTGAAAATGATGCCAAAAATGTTATTGCACAGTTTGTAGTTTTGGAAAAGACCAACCCAAGCCAAAAATGTGTGATACAACTGGGAACAACTATCACTGTCACTTCAATAGATGTACCCCTCATTTTAGTGAAGGACAAGTCCAACACAAGGGAGGATTCTTGGGTGACCCTAGGGGGATTTCGATGGGATAAGCAAAGAGCTTGGAGAGTTCCCCTATAGGTCAAGGTCAAGGATGGAAATGAGGCTTGAGATAAAGTCTTATGAGATGGTAAATGGTTTCCAAAGTTGTGCACTTGCAAAACAATGTTAGACCTACCTAGAATAAGACAATATATGATGATTAAAGCCTCAAAACCAATGGGGAATCAACAAGAAACCTTGTTGTACCAAAATTGCAGCAGTATGGAAATATATAGCAGAAATTAATAAGTTATGACAATTGCAAATTCAACCATCAAAATCAAGTGTATGATGTTGGAAAATAAAGCTAGTAACAAGTACACAATTTTCCAATAAATAAACCAAGACTTTGACAACCAAGGAGGGTTGTTATTTAGTGTTATCATCAAGATTTTACAACAGCCTTATGGATGTAGCATAATTTTTTTACAACAACAAGTTCTAGCCACTAAAACCAACAAGCAATCCACCCAAACAATAACCTTTAAGCTGTGGATCAATTATGATAACTTGCAAGTGAATTTCAACAGTAGAGAAGTGAGTAAAGAGTGATAAAAGAGTGAGTTTGTTGCAGCTCTAATGGATGCATGTTAATGATTGTTACACCATACTAATTACTTATAAAAACAATATGCCCTTAGGGCACAATATAACTTAAATCATGTAGAATTAAATTTCAAACTCGAACAATTCAATCTCCTTGAAATCACGTTTACCAATGCACAATATTCAATTTCCATTGCAAAAAGGATTAGTGTCTTATCTATTGAGTTATGGAGTCTCTTGTTTATGAGCTAGGGTTTATTACTCTAGGGGTGTAACCCTTTTTACTCCTAGAGTAAACAAAACTTAGCAAGGTAAATCTACAAGGGTGTAAGCCTTTTTACTCCTTGGAACAACCCTTTAAATATCCTTTTCAATGACAATAAAAGAGAGATCCTTGATGGAGGGTGTTTGCCCTTATACTCTTCCAATGGTTTGAAAAAATAACCTTTAAATCAAGAAGAAACACGTACAATTGCAGAAATTCCTTACCTAATCCAAGAGATAGCATGAAAATCCCTTACTTATCAAGATATTCCACCACAATTGCCAATAAGAAGCATGCAAGAGAAGTCGCTAGCCTTATTCCACCAATAAACAAGTAAAAACATCCTTTTTTCACCAAAGACAAGAGAGACCAAATTTCCCAAGCAAGGAAAAAATTTCAGCCAAGAGTTTATGCAATTCTCAAGTGAGTTGTGTGTATCACATGAAAGTGAGATGACCTCTATTTATACGAGGTCATCTAAAACCAATTTTTCCACATAAGAAAGTCAACACCAAATTAAAAGGGGGTCGACCCCATTTACTTTCCTTTACGATTTACAAAAATTAAAATTACATGAATTAAATCCCTTAGAAGTGTGTTATCATGCCCCAAAAGGGTGACGCTAGGCATCAAAAATGAGATGTTAAGCCTCTAGATGCAAGTCATTGGGCCTCCAAAGGCCATGTGTCCATCTCTCATGCTTTTTAGTGTCATGTGATGCATCTTCCTTATTCAAACCACATCATCTCTCTTTTGGAACCATCAATCCCATCAAAACCCTAGCCTCCATGTGACATCAAGAATTGGAACGTGACGTATTGGGCCTCCAAAGGTCAACGCCCAAGTGCAAGGGGCTATGATGTCATCACCTAGTGTTGTTCAAGTGTCTCCAAAGGAAACATTCATTATCTCAAGTGTACAATGGCTCCAAGGTCTTGTGCCCATCTTGTGGGGTATGAAATCCATCCTTGGGGTTTTCAACCCCCATGAAGGTCAATATGGCACAATTCCTCCATGGAATGGATTTCCACCTAGAAAGGTCCTACAAAGACAAACAAGTACGCCCTCCAAGGGTCCAAATGTCATATTTATCATTCCAAGTAATACATATTTAATAAAATAACCACTCGAACATTGCATTAAATCCCACATTTTCAAACTAAAAAATGCTCAAAGACCTTATACAACTTGCCAAATTTAAGTATGGGAAGGTTGTCATGGTGCCCTATTGGGTAGACCAATCCCCTAGTCAAGGAGTGTTTCCAAAGAAGACCATCTCTAATTCATGTCAAATATTATGACGTGGATGGGGATGTGAATTTTTGGCATGGGGTTTCTTGACATACAAGGGCTCATATTGTATCATTTATGGGTGCCTTTGTAGAGAGTGTATTGCATCCTCGTTTACAATGCAACATTTTTCCAAGCCCTTTATTGTTGTTAGTTTATTATGGTCCAAAAATTGAGTTCTATGTGCAATGGAAAGTAAGGAGCATTGAAATGCCACTTGGAGCTAAGAACACATTGAGTGCCATTTGCAAGGAAAGTAAAAGACATCGCACATGCATTCCCTCAACAAGCAGGACATTTATTAATAATGTGATTTCTTTTTTAAAGGTCCTTGATTTTTTATGGAGAAGCATTTCATTTATCTTAGGACCTTAGGGTGAGAATCTAGAGGATAATTTATGGATTTTTTCTTTTCCCAACTACAACACCATTGGGCCTTTAAGCCCTTCTTCCCATGAAATGAGGTACAAGCCCTTCTTGGGGTCAATAAGCCTGAAAACCTAAAATATTACGAAACAGAGGGAAAGAAGTGTGGAATGTGGTAAATATGGATGGGAAATGGTATGCTGACCCTTCAAGGAGACTCCCCAGTAGAATTTTTTTTCCCAAGGGTGACCCACTTACTAGGAAACCATGTCAGCCACCAAGGTGAAATGAGGCAAAAGGTACAATTTCCAAGCCAACATTTTCATAATCAAGAAAGAACTCTTTGCAACATTCTCAAATGCTTCAATTTTTTACATGTCACTTACCATGAGACCAGACTTTCTACCTCATGAAGCAAAACATCCTGTCCTTTCTGGGCCAAGCTAGTGTGTTGGACACTATTGCTGTCAATTAGTGGTGATGTGTGGTGAGAGGAGGGGCTCTTCCTAGTCGTATGTCTCTTGAAACTCCATGTATTCAACCTATGGGCCTCAAGACATCATATCCTTAGTTACCCCTATCTTGTGGGGTAATACTTCCAAATTTATTATTATGTCGTGCTATATATTCAAGGTAAGTAAATATTGAGTCGACTATTTTGTAGTCTTGTTGACCTTTCACATTGGTCATCTCTATGTTAGCTTGTACTTGGTGATTCACTTCTTCAACAAATATCTTAGTTAATCTTTCATGTCGATGGATGTGGGACACATTAAGGACCTACTTCAATGGATCTCTTCCTATCGATTTTATATCATTATCTAGGAAGTCGATATAAAAACCATATAGTAACTTGGGATTTGCAGACACTAGTGGAAGGTTTCCTCGCGATCAATGTTGGGTTTACATCATTGACCCCTGATTGATCGATTATAAAAGTGTTCAACACCATATCCTTTATTTTCAATCGCTAGATTGTACTATGTACCTTGGGGTCCATTTTCATTATCGATGATTCCCCTCATCATTGTTAATGGTATGCATCAATGACCAATGATCAAACAATTTTTACCATGATTGACATTGACTTATTTATTCACATGATGTAGATTCATATAGTTGATGAGTTTGGATTGAATACCTTGGGTTAGGTGCATTTCCTATTCATGCTACCTTCCCAAGTTGTGCAAGAATGTTTCAATTATTAATGAAGTACTTTGAAGACCATAGAGGAACTTTCATTCATGCTAAGAGTCTTGTTGATGTATATTGTGACATAGATCCACATTGTATTTTCTCATGGCTATGATATTGTATATGGCATGGATCCACCATGTACTTTTACATGGTCATGGTCTTGTATTTTATTTTAAGGATCTGCAGTGTATTGTGTTGGTGACCATGCTTATTCATATATCTGATCATGGGTATGCCTATGTTGTGAATCAATGCCTTGATAATGATAAAAAGTCAATGAATAACATTCCACTTCGAGGGGGAAACCTAATTTTACAATACACTCAATGTACAAGACAAGGTAATATGATCCTAAGACTAGGTCTCATTGGTATATATATAGGAGATAAATGGTCCAATTATAATGAAAAGGGTACAATGAAATGTTGTATATGACCTACTAATATAACACTATAAATGTAATAACTCAATATATATGGCTTAATAAGGGGTTTTATGCTTAACATGGGGGTTCTTCTAGGGATTAACATGCCCCTCCCCTTCAAACAAGTGTTTTCCTCAACACTTAACTAACCATCAATGCTTTTGCATGAATAACTCAACTTCCCATGTTGCCTCTTCCACTGGTAGGTTATTCCATTTGATGAGGTGCTCAGTAATTTCTCGATTTTGTAGCTTCTTAATCCTCATTCCAATGATTGTTTCTAGATCTAGTATGATTTTCCCTTCTCTATTAATCCATGGTAAAATAGTTTGGACTGGGATATTGTCACCAAATATCTTCTTTAAGAAAGAAACATGGAAGAATGGGCGCACACTTCTTGGTTTCAAATGAATAACATGGTCATGATCTCAAGAAAATCATGACCATGTGAAATGTTATGGATCAAAGTAAAGTTCACAAATACAGAGTTAGGGAAATGTTGTAGACGGATCACAGTAAAATATAAAGAATTGGCTAAGTACCTTGATATTTTGAAGAAATTACTAAGTACCTAGAGAGTGATCGGACGACCCAGAGGGTGAGATATACGACGTCCAATGAGGTCGCCACTTGTCACATATTGGATGACCCATAGTGTGAAATATATGATGGCCTAGGAGGTAAACACTTTTCATAGATTAGATGGCCTAAAGGGTGAGAATTTTGATGGCTCATGATGTTTCGTAGACCCACGATGAAATACTTAGAAAAGTTTCTGAGTATAGGTGAAAAATGAGTGTGGAAGAACTTGAGGGTGTAATTTGGAGGTCATGGAAGTTTGTATGCCTTATACCCACATTGAATCCATCAAGATATATCAATGATTAATATCAATCCTAGATCTGATCAGATGGTGGTTGTGAGATGAAGGATCAAGTTATGTGAAAAATATATCAATGGTCGAGATCAAACAACTACTTTGTGTCATCATTGCATGGTGTGTTCTTGAGGAAAATTAAGTATATCGAAGGTTGTGATGGAATGGAGGTCCATATCGGATGACGACTGTGCAATGTGGTTACACGTTGTCCTGATATGCTAAAGAATATCAATGGTCAAGATCAAATCAAGGATATATTGGATGGTTGCTGAGAACTGAGGGTGTATTATGTGTTTTTATGGGTAGAAATTGGATCAATGACCACGATTGATTTGAGGGACCGCATACGACGACTGTTGAGTGTTGAATTATGTATTGTGGTTTGAGAGAATATCACACATGAAACCAAAGGGGAGTCTATGCCAGTTTCTAAGGAATGTCATAGCCCAATTTTTAGGAGATATGGAGCTGAATCCATGGACATACTTTTGTATGTGGAAAAATTCATGGAAGTATGGAATGTATAAGTAACAATGCTTGAATCTAATTTTGGCATGTCAAATTGAGAAAGGATGGAAGAATGAGAAATGAAAATAAGTGTGTATCATGTGAAGAGAATCTCTAAGGAAATAAGGTCAGAGGATGCTAGAGAACAAAAGGAAGATAATTTAAGGGAGGACAGGAGGTGGAAGGACAAAGGAACTTCTAAAACTATGCAAAATTATAAATTGTGACAACATTGATAGAACAACAGACTGGTGTCGATGAAGTTTTAAATGGAAGAGATAATCTAGTATTATTGACATCTTGAAGAGATTGATGTTTCCATTAAAATTCATATCTACAAGTAGTGTTGAGTTGGTGCTTAGCTAAAGGGATTGGTGTCTCCTGTAGGTTGGTTCTTGCAAACATTATTGCTAAGTTGGTTCTCAATTAATGTATTGTTGGACATTTAGTTTTCATTGATGTCAACAAGCAATGGTTGTTATTGATGTCAACATATGTGATGGGTGTATGTGGATAAGTCTTCAAATTGGTCCCCTTATGGCATATCTCTAAGCATGGCCCTCGCGAGAAGATTCTTTGGAGAAGTATACATAAATCCCCGAAGGTGTGGTCATGTGACCCATATTTGATCAAGAGAAAAGGTCATGAAGGATAATTTAAATGCATGTAACTCACTCAAGGATGGATAATCCTATTCATACCATTCCCAGTGATATTTGATACACCACGTGGTTCCTCATGGTTGAGGATTTTTGAGGTCATGAAGTTGGAATCCCCAAAGATGGGTTACGAGGACACTAGTTGGTTACAAGACAATTAATGAAAGGGTTAAGTGGTTGTAACAAGAAAACCCTAAAGTAAGGAAAGAGGTTACTTAGAAAAAATATGAATACACCTCAAGGAGTCTCTCATAAGCACATTCACACACATCTCTATTGATTATCTATCTTGTGAAGAAATTTTGGTCTATTGGTGAATCTGAGGTAGCAAGTATGAGGGTGCGAAGGAAATTCGAAGGTGAAAGTCTTGGAGTTGCAGGAAATGTGAGTAACCCTAGTTTCTGAGGTATCCACAAGTTATAGGTCAGAAGGGCATGGATGTACATGAGATGCAGAGGAGAAAATCATGAATATTCGTGGGTAGTAGTGGAGGAAGTCATAGATAAATGAAAATATTGTGAAAGGGTGTGAAGTGATGCTTGTAAGAGATTGTTAATGCCCAAGTTGGTTTACTCATCTGTCACCTGATACAACAAAGTGTCTACATGATCAGATTTATGTTTTATGTGTGTTTATCATGGATGATATGGCACATGTTTGATGCATGTCTTGGAGGCCCTTTTGGTTTATGGTTGCATTTGGTTGAGGTCCATGTTTTGGTATCATTGATACATTCTTGAGACATATCCTTGGTACATTTTATATGTTTTTTATGGTTAATTGTTAGAGGCACATCTTTATGAAATTAGTATATATTTGAGGTATATCTTATGGTATATGGTATTATGCATGTTTGAGGTACATTGTGGTGCATGGTTTGGATACTTGATGTTGATATGGTCTATATGAACATATCTTGTTGATATATAAGTTCCATGGAGAGTGATAGGTTACAGGTTGATGAGTTATTGGTTGATGTGACAGTGACAATAACAGATTGGTTGATGTCACAATGATAGTCAGAGGTTGATGTGACAGGTTGACAGTGGCAGTGATTGTTGTAGTGACAGTTTGGTCTACACTTGTATTTTAGGGAGGAAAGATGGGGCACGAAAAGGGGGTCGTAGCCTCCTTCTGGTTGGTTCCAGATAACACAGGGAGTTGGAGATTCCTTCAGGTTGGAGCCTGGGAATGAGGGGGTTGTAGCCTCTTGGTTGTTTCCAGAGAATTCAGGGAGTTGCAACTTCCTTTAGGTTGGATCCTGTAAATAGTGGGTCATAGCCTCCTTCTAGTTGTAGTTGGAGAATGAAAAAGTTGTTTCTTCCAATGAATGTATTCTTTTGATATATAAGAAAATAATTCAATGGTTTTCTCCCATTTGGGTTTCCACATAAATTCTAGTGTATTGTGTTTCTGTGGATGTCTATTATGCTCTGTTGATTTATATTTCTCATGATATATTGATTATATACTTTGATGATGAAATTAATGATTACATATTGTGATTAAAAGTGATAATAAGTGCTCATATTGATTCACCCCCCCTCTAAGTATTCCAACAATTGGTATCAGAGTAGTTCCTTCAAGAAACAATTTAACCACTAGAAGGAGATCATGGAATACACTAAGATTGGAGAACCAATGTTTGATGGGAATACCTATTCCTTTTGGAATAAAAGGGTGAAAAATGTTTTACAAGAACATGGATTTGATATTTGGTAGTGAGTAGTAGACAAATATGCAATGCCCCCAACTGACAAAGATGGAAATAAACTAAACGAAAATAATTCGAAGGCTAAAGGCACCATTCTGAGCAGTCTGGATGATTCAGTATTTATCAAAGTCATGCATTGCAAGACCACAAAGGATATTTCGGATAAACTTCAAAATATTTACAAAGTAGATACGAAAGTCAAGGGAGCTAATATTCAAACCCTTAGAGATAAGTTTGAGCAATTGAAGATGAAGGAAGATGAAGACATTGCAACCTACCTTTTGCGAGTTGATGAAATAGTGAACACTATTAGAGAACTAGGAGAAGAAGTTGGTGAATCAATGGTCGTTCAAAAGGTTCTAAGATCTCTACCTATGAGGCTTGATCCTAAGATATCAACCCTGGAAGAAAGAGTAGATATTGACAGTTTGAGCATGGACAAGATACATGGAATATTCACAAATTATGAAATGAGGATATAAAAAGAGAACCCAATCAAAGAGGAAGAAGCGTTCAAAGCATCCAATAAGACAAAGAAGAAAAACAAGAAAAAGTCAAAACCAGATTGTAGCTACAACGATGATTCATAGGAAGATGAAGAAGTGGAAAACTTCGTAAGGAAGTTAAAAAGAGTAACTGACAAGTACAACTATATTCTTCCATTGAAATGTTTTAATTGTGATGGTATTGGTCATTTTGCTTCTAAATGTCCTTATGCTAAGAATAAAGGTAGCGACGAAGAAGAAGATCCTAAGAAGAAAAATAAAAATAAAAAAGGAGACGAGAAGGAACAAAAAGAAAAGCTTCAAGAAAATCTTCTACTCAAAGGAAGACAACTCCTCATCAGACGAGGATGATGATAGTGACAGTGATTCATAAATAGTACTCTTCATAGTAGTAGATGATGATGAAGAGGACTTTGAAGAAGAAGTCAAAGTCGATCTCAGAGAAAAATTAATCAGTTCCTTAGAAGAACTGGGGAAATAAAGAAATAAAAATAAGTCACTCAAGGAATAATTAAAGAAGAAAGAATGATCTCAAAATTCCAACTAAGAAGAAATCGAGCAGATAAACACGAATTTAAAAATCCAGGTAGATGAAGATAAACAGATTGAATAAACACTCAAAAATTAGTTAGAAGATAAGGAGAAGATGATTGAAATATTAGAAGCAGAAATAGTCACCTTAAGAAAATATTTTCAAAAGAAAGATATGCAAGAGAATAGCACCAAGATATTGGATGAAATCATCAACAGTTAAAAACCATACTATGACAAGCCTAGGATAGGATACAACTAGATGCAAACTGATAAAGGTTTGAGCTCAAATATGACAGAACATGAAGCAAAACAAAGTAACTATGAAGAAAATCATAGAGGAACTGGACCACCTAAAAGATTCAGAACAAAGAATCAACAGTCAACAACATCTCAAGAAGAAGAAGAAGGATTCAAAAGAGCAACACCATTCAGGAGATCCCCCACATCCAGGTATCAAACTATTTTTCTTGGTTTATGTTATTCTTGTAACAATTTTGGACACAAAGATGCAAATTGTAGACATTATACCAAGAATAGAAGAAACTATGAAGGTTATTCAAAAAACAATTATCTTAGAAAGCCAAATGAAGAACAAAACATAAATCACAACAGTTTTAGTTCACTTAGTAATGAAGTAGATTCCTACAAGTGAAACAATTTTCGACACATGGCCAAAGATTGTAGATTGATTGTTCCTTCAAGGGAACCAAAGCAAAATATCAAATAGGAACCACAAAGGATATGGAGAAGGAAGCAAGATCAATTCAACACTGAAGAATTATCGCTTTCTCTACAACCGCAACACAAGAAAAGTGGATGGTATGTTGACAATGTTTGTTTGAAGTATTTGAAAGGTGACAAGAACAAGTTTATGACCCTGAAGAAGGAATGAGATGGATCATTTTCATTTGGAAATGATAACTCAGCCATAATTATAGGTAGAGGCACAATCAATCTTGGAAGAAAACATGCCAAGGAAGGAAATGTTCTACTGGTCGAAGATATGAAGCACAATCTTCTAAATGTAATTCAAATGTGTGATCAAGAACATAAATTTTTGTTTGACTCAGAAAAATGTGAGATAAGGAAAGAGGGATCAGAGAAACTGGTGGCTACAACCAGAAGAACTCCAAACAACATATATGTACTGAATGAAATTGGAAGGGAAAAATGTTTCTTAGGAAAATAAAATGAAAGTTGGCTTTGACACAGAAGAGTGGGTCACATGCACTTTGATAACCTCGTCAAAATAAACATAAAGGAATCAGTGGAAGAAATGCCTGAGATTTTAAATCCATCAAATGCTCAATGTGAGCATTGTCTACAAGGAAAACAAACTACAACCAAGTTCAAATCAAAAGAGTACTCCATGACAAAACCATTGGAGATTATACACACTGAACTATGTGGACCTACAAGATCGAAGGGATTAAATAAAGAACAATATTTTATGCTACTAGTTGATGAATACACAAGAATGATTGCATTTTTCTTTCTAAGGAAGAAGTTAGAGGCATTTGAACACTTTAATATATACAAAGAGATGGTTGAAACCGAGATGGATTCGAAAATCAAGTGTTTGAGATCAGACAATGGAAGAGATCTTACATCAAAATAATTCATGGATTTCTGTGGAAACCATGGAATAAAAAGACAGTTCTCAGCAGCCAGGACACCTCAACAAAATGGAGTTGTGGAAAGGAAGAATAGAACAATATAGGAAATGGCTAGAACCATGTTGAAATATTCCAAGTTGAGTGATATCTTTTGGGAAAAAGAAGTACATACAACAGTTCATATCTTGAATAAGGGAATTCTCATAAGTAACAATGATAAGACTCCCTATGAATTATGGAAAGGAAGACTAAAAAATGTGAAGAATTTTAGAGTGTTTGGAAGCAAATGCTATATCAAAAGAGAAGATGGAAAAATTGGGAAACTTGACTCCCAAGTTGATAAGGACATACTAGTTGGGTATTCAAGAAAAAGAAAAGCATATAAATTCTTTAGTCCAAGACTCAATAGAATTGTGGAAATCAATGTAACGATTGATGAGACAAATGTACAAAAGATCAAGTAAGGAAGAAAATATTCAGAAGATCAAGATGATGAAGAAGATCTAAAAGAAGAAGAGATAGAAGAAGAAGAAGAAGAAGAAGAAGAGCAACCGAAAACATATCAAGAGGAATCTGAGCAACAAATACCTCCTAAGAAACCTAGCCGATGAGTGTAGAAAAATCATCCACTAGAACAAATTATTGGGAATAAATATGCAGGAGTTGAAACCTGAAGAACAATACTTTCACCAGAACAAAGGCATCTAACACTGTTATCTGCGGTTGAACCAAGAAGTTTTGAAGAAGCCAATGATGATGAACACTGGGTCAAGGCTATGGATGAAGAATTGGATCAGATAGAAAAGAATGACACATGAGAATTGGTTCCAAGCCTAAAGAATAAGAATGTGATTGGTACAAAGTGGGTTTTCAAGAATAAATTGAATGAGGATGGATAGGTAACCAGAAACAAAGCAAGGTCAGCATGCAAATGGTATTCTCAAATTGAAGGTATATATTTTGAAGAAACCTTTTCCCTGGTTTCCAGGATGGAAGCAATTAGATTGATCTTAGCCTATGCATGTTCCAAAATATTCAAGGTGTATCAGATGGATGTAAAATCATCCTTTCTAAATGGATAATTAGAAGAAGAAGTATACATCAAACAACCTAAAGGGTTTCTACTATAAAAATGGGAAGATTACATTTTTAGGTTGAAGAAATAATTGTATGGACTCAAGCAGGTCCCCAAAGAATGGTATTCAAGGTTGGACAAGTATATACAACAACAAATATTTAGGAAGGACAATGCAGAAAAAAATCTCTACATAAAAGTGGATCGAGACAATATACTGATAATTGAAGTTTATGTAGATGATATTATATTTGGGAGAGATGATGATAGGATGAGTCAAAGGTTTTCCAAAGACATGCAAAATGAGTTGGAAATGTCTTTGCTCGGTGAGTTGAATTTATTTTTTGGATTACAGATATGTCATCATGATAAATGTATTTTTATCTCCCAGACCAATTGCATCATATAAATGCTAAAGAAATTTGGAATGGAATACTGCAAACCCATAAGTACTCCTATGCACACCAACCACAAGTTGAGAAAGGATGATGAATCTAAGGATACATATCAAAAACTGTACATATCAATGATTGATAACTTACTATATGTGACAACATCAAGACTAGATGTGATGCAAGCAATTGGACAGGTTGCGATATTTCAAGCAAAACCGAAAGAAACACAAGTTATGGAATTAAAGAAAATATTCAGATATCTCAGAGCAACAAAATATTTTGGATTATGGTATCCAAAATGGAATGAACTGTCTTTTGGTCACCTACATAGATGTATATCAGGTAGGTAGCATTGACGATAGAAGAAGTACAAGTGGAGAAAATTTCTACTTAGGTGAGTTTCTGGTATCATGGTTGAGCAAGAAACAATCATCAATATCTTTTTCCACAACAGAAGCATAATATATTGTAGCAATAACATGTTGCACTCAAGTTCTCTGGATGAAGCAGACCTTGTAGGATATATAGGTGGAATATGACAAGCCTATTTCGATACTTTGTGATAACACCAGTGCTATTAGTATCTCCAAGAATCATGTAGTTCATTCCAAGACTAAGCACATTCCTATCAAGTTTCACTTTTTACAAAAACATGTTATAGAGAAGAACATAAAGCTAGAGTATATTGGGAAAAAAGAGAAGATTGCAAATATCTTCACTAAACCTCTTCCAAGGGAGAGATTTGAGTATCTTCGACAAAAAATTGTAGTTTCTATCCCACAGTGATCCACATGACATTAGGCATAGTAAGATTGGGGGAAAGAAGCAAAATAATTGAAGAATTCAAGAAAAGAATCTTTTGAATTCTTTTCATATACATCAGATATTTACACAAGGAAGCACCATGAAGAGAAAGAAAAGGTTGTAGATAGGGGGAGAAACCCCAAGGAGAACTACCCTTTTCCATTGATATCAAAGGTGGAGAGAAAGAACAGATGCATGGAGATAGGGGGAGCGATGGTCACAGAGGGAGCATGTGCAGGAGCATGAGTGTTCCCATGCCATTAGTGTTGCCATCAATGTCAAAGGGGGATATTGTTGGACAGTTGGTTGTCATTGATGTCAACAAGTAGTGGTTGTCATTGATGTCGACATATGTGATGGGTGTATTTAGAGAAGTCTCCAAAGTGTCCCCTTATGGCGTAGATCTAAGTATGGTCCTCAAGGGAATATGAATTGAAGAAATCTACATAAATCCCTGAAGGTGTGGTAATGGGATCCATATTTTATCAAGGAAAAAGGTCATGAAGGATAGTGTAAATGTAGGTAACTCACTCATGGATGGATATTCCTTGTCATACTATTTCTGGTGATAGGTGGTACTCCATGTGGTTCCTCACAAGTGAGGAGTTTTGAGGTCATGAAGTTGGAAGTCCAAAAGATGGGTTATGAATCCCCTAGTTGGTTACAAGACAATTAATGAAAGGGTTAAGTGGTTGTAACAAGAAAACCCTAAAGTAATGAAAGAGGTTACTTAGAAAAAGTATAAATACACCTCAAGGAGTCTCTCATAAGAAAATTCAAACACATCTCCATTGATTATCTATCTTGTGAAGAACTTTTGGTCTATTGGTGAATTTGAGGTAGCAAGTCTGAGGGTGCGAAGGAAAGTCGAAGGTGAAAGTATCGGAGTTGCAGGAAATGCGAGTAACCCTAGTTTATGAGGTATCCATCGGTTATAGGTTAGAAGGGTGTGGATGTATGTGGGTTGTAGAGGAGAAAAGCATGGATATCCGCAGGTAGTAGTGGGGGAATTCGTGGATATGTGAAAATCTTGTGAAAGGGTGTGAAGTGATGCTTATACCATATTGTTAATTCCCAGGTTGGTTTACTCATCTATCATCTGATACAACAAAGTGTCTATAGGATTAGAGGTATGTTTTTTATGTGTGTTTATCATGGATGATATGGCACATGTTTGAGACATGACTAGAATCCATTTTGGTTTATGGTTGCATATGGTTGAGGTCCATGTTTTGGTATCATTGATACATGCTTGAGACATATCCTTGGTAAATTGTATATGTTTTTTATGGTTCATTGTTAGAGGCACATCTTTATGACATTGGGATATATTTGAGGTATATCTTATGGTATATGGTATGATGCATGTTTGAGTTACATTGTGGTACATGGTTTGGATACTTGATGTTGATATGGTATATATGAGAAGATATGGTTGATATATTAGTGATAGAGACAATGATAGGTTACAGGTTGATCAATTACTATTTGATGTGACCGTGATAGTAACAGGTTGGTTGATGTGACAATGGTAGTCATAGGTTGATGTGACAAGTTGACAATGACATGTTGATGTGACAAGTTGACAATGACAGGTTGACAGTGGTAGTGACATCTTGGTCTACATTTATATTTCAGGGAGGAAATATGGGGAAAGGAAATGGGGTCGTAGCCTCCTTCTGGTTGGTGCTAGAGAACACAGAGAGTTGGAGCTTACTTCACGTTGGAGCCTAAGAATCAGGGGGTTGTATCCTCCTTTTGGTTGGAGCCAGATAATTCAAGGATTTGTATCTTTTTTTCAGGTTGGATCCTATAAATAGGGGGTCACAGCCTCCTTCCAGTTGTAGCTGGATAATTGGGAAGTTGAATCTTCCAATGAATGTATTCTTTTGATATATAAGAAAATCATTCTGTGGTTTTCTCCCCTTTGGGTTTCCACATAAATTCTGGTGTACTGTGTTTCTATGGATGTCTATTATGCTCTGTTTCTTTATAATGCTCATGATATATTGATTATACCATAATATATATTGAGGTATATCTTATGGTATATGGTATGATGCATGCTTGAGTTACATTGTGGTACATGGTTTGGATACTTGATGTTGATATGGTATATATGAGTAGATATGGTTGATATATCAGTGACAGGGATAGTGATAGGTTACATATTTATAAATTACTATTTGATGTGACAGTGAAAATAATAGGCTGGTTGATGTTACAGTGGTAGTCACAAGTTGATGTGACATGTTGACAGTGATAGGTTGATGTGTCAGGTTGACAATGACAGGTTGACCGTGGCAATGATTGTGGTAGTGACATCTTGGTCTACATTTATATTTCAACGAGGTTGGACGGGGCAAGGAAAGGGGGTCGTAGCCTCCTTTCGGTTGGTGCCAAAGAACACATGGAGTTGGAGATTCCTTTAGGTTGGAGCCTAAGAATCAGGGGGTTTTATCCTCCTTCTGGTTGGAGCCTATAAATAGGGGGTCATAGCCTCCTTCTAGTTGTAGCTGGAGAATTGGGAAGTTGGTGCTTCCAATGAATGTATTCTTTTCATATATAAGAAAAGAATTTTGTGGTTTTCTCCCATTTGGGTTTCCACGTAAATTCTGGTGTATTGTGTTTATGTGAATGTCTATTATGCTCTATTGATTTATAATTTTCATGATATATTGATGATATATTGCTGATGAAATTAATGATTACATATTGTGATTAAAAGTGATAATAAGTGCTCATACTGATTCACCCCCCACAAGAATATTTCAACATGGATATTGGTGTCTCCTGCAGGTTGGTTTCTTCAATATTTGTTACAGTAGGTTGGTGCCTACAAAGTTTTATTAAGATTTTTTTTTTGTTTTCTCCCATTTGGGTTTCCACATTAAATCTCTTTGTACCATGGATTATATGTTTGTATGTGCATTTATTATTAACTGCTTATGACTGATGAAGTAATAAATTGATAAACATTGTAAGAAAAGGAAAACTAGTCCTATATTGATTCACCCACCCCTCTCTGTATAAGTAAGTGAGACAACAATTGGTATTAGAGTGAGGTTCCTTTAGAATCAGTCTAACCACTAAAAGGTGAATCCTTGCAGCGCACATGGATAATGAAGGTTTTTATACAAATAGAGCTCCATTATTCAATGGATAAAATTATGCATTCTGGATCATAAGAATGAAAAATTATTTGAAGTCACTTGTCTATGACATCTGGAGTATAGTTGAGAATGGTTACACATCCTCGACAACTCCACCAATAGATCCAGTTGAAAAGAAACTCAATTACTATGATTCTAAGGCCATGAGTACAATCCTATGTAGCCTGGAATATTCAAATTTTGTCAAAGTCGTACATTGTACTGAAGAAAAAGAGATGTGGGACAGGCTGCAAAAAATATATGAAGGAGATGACAAAGTCAAGAAAGAAAAATAAATTAGAAACCCATAGAGGTAAATTTGAGACTCTTACAATGAAAGAGGAAGAGAGTATTGCAGACTACATTCTTTGAGTATATAATATTGACAACACCATCATAAGATTGGGATACGAGGTTAAAGAAACCATTATTATGCAAAAAGTGCTTAGGTCACTTCCCTCAAGATTCAACCCCAAGATATCTGCCATTGAATAAATGAAGGACCTAGACAATCTGACAATGGATGAATTAAATGGAATTCTCACTACATATGAATCAAGGATAGAAAAGGATAAACAAGAAATACCATCGAGGAAGGAAGCATATTTCAAGGCATCAAAGAAGACGAAGATAGAAGAATTAAAAACAAGTGACAACTCAGAAAATGAATTATATGAAGAAGAGGAAAACTTTGTTAGAAATCTCAAGAGAGGATCATGAAAACACAAAGGTAAGCTTCCCTTCATATGATTTAACTATGGAGAAGTAAGTAACTTTGCTTCTAAATATATTTATGAAAAAAATGGAAATATCAATGTAAAAGAATATTCTTGGTTCAAAAGGTACAAGAAGGGTAAGACTGGAAACATGAGGAAGTTCTACAGACAAAAGAAGAATCTATATACCAGTTAGGAAAACAACTCTTTATATGAAAATGATAGTGAAACACAATAAATTCTCTTTATGGGTGTAAAAACACAGATTGATGTCCCGGAAAATGGAAATGCGGACCTAGTAGAAGAAGAAGACCCTGAGATTGATGCATAAGTAAATATTGAAGGATAAATCATATTTTCTCTAAATGAAATAGACAAACTGAGGAACAATAAAGGGTTACTAAAGGAGAAATTGAAGAAGTAAAAAAAATAAATTCTCATTGAAAGAAAGCTTTGATGAAACTGAAAAGATCATCATCAGTTTAAAAACACAAGTAGAAGAGGAAAAGAGAATTGAATAAGTCTTAACAGCCCAACTAAAAGAAAAAGAAGATAGTTGAAGGAGTCTAGAATTTGAAATAGTCTATATAAGAAAGGAGTTGGAAAAATCACACACCAACACCAAATTCAAAGATCAACAAACTTGAATGAAATCCTAAATTGTCAAAGATAACCATTTGATAGGACTTTCCTTGGGTACAATGAAAAGAAGGAAGCTGCTAATGAAGAAGCCTCAAACTCTTCGAAATAGTCAAGTGATAAAATGACCAAGAGTTATGCTGATATAATCAAGAATTCTATCAAGGTTGAAGACAATAGGAAGGAAAATAAGTATGCTCCATAGAAGAAAAATATTCCTCACAAGGACATAATCAGGAAGAGTCTTCCATCAATATGGAATCACTCAATCATGTACCAAAAGAATTTCTTTGTCTATTGTTACTCTTGCAATGGTTTTGGTCATAAAGCAATAAATTGTAGAAAAAATGTAAGAGATGGTTATATGAGGAACAACAACAAAGATACCCATGGATTCTCAAGGAAAAATTACAACTCATTTTCCCCTTTGCTGAACTATAACATCATATGTTATAAAAGAAATAATTTTGGGTGTATAGAAAAATTATGCAGAAGTGATTTTAGAAAATATCAGAAAGAGGAAGTCCCGATGATCATGGAAAGAAATTAGGAACAAAGGGAACAAAAGAAAGAAAAATACATGTTCGTTCAAGCTGAGAATAAGGATAAGTGGGTCATTGATAGTGGGTTCTCTAGTCACATGACAAGAGACAAAACAAAGTTTATTGCCCCGAAGAAGAATGAAGGAAGTGTTACCTTTGGAGACGATGGTAGGACAAAGATAGTTGGAAAAGGAACTCTCAATATTGACAATGGAAAATATAAAGTTGAAAAGGTTTTGTGTGTTGACAAATTGAAACATAATCTTCTTAGTGTAAGCCAGATGTGTGACCAAGGACATACTGTTACTTTTGGCTCCCAAGAATGTGAGATTAGAAAAGAAAAAAAAAACAATGTATACATTCTTGATGAAATTAATGGAGAAAAATGCTTCATGGGGTAGATAGATGAAAGTTGGATGTGGCATAAAAGAATGGGTCATATGAACTTTGACAACTTGGTAAAAATTAGTACCAATCAAGCAGTAAGAGATATGCCAAAGATCACAATTTACCTTCAAACATTGTTTGCAAGTAGTGCCAACATGGAAACAAATCAATGGTGAGCTTCAAGACAAAGGAATGTGCAACATTCAAGCCATTGAAACTTGTACATACAAATCTATGTGGACCAATAAAGAAAAAAATCCTATAAGGAGAAAGCTATTTTATGTTTCTCATTGAAGATTATACAAGAATTACTTGGGTTTTCTCTCTCAAAAATAAATCCAAGGCAATTGAAAAGTTCAAAGCATTCAAAGATTTAGTTGAGAATGAGACTGATATGAAAATGAAATGATTAAGGTCGGATAATGGAGGTGATTTCACATCCAATGAATTTGAAGAATTCTATGGAACCCATGGAATAAAAAGAAAGTATTCAACTGCAAGAAATCCTCAACAAAATGTAGTTGAAAGGAAACACAAACATGTACAATAAATTGCTAGGACAATGTTAAATGAAGAAAAATAGTCGGGCAACTTTTAGAGAGAATCAATTTACACTTTTGTTTACATACTGAAATGAGGGAAAATCATAGTCGACAATGACAAGACACCCTATGAAATATGGAAAGGTTGACCAACATCAATCAAACACTTTAGAATCTTAGGAAGCAAGTGTTAAATCAAATGAGACGATGAAGATCTAGGAAATTTTTAATCAAGAGAATATGAAGGAATTTTTCTTGGATATTCATCAAGAAGAAAAACCTATAGATGTTACAGTAAGACAATAGAATATTGTTGAAAGCATTAATATCAAAGTATATGAAGAACTACCACACAAGAACAAATTGGAAGAAGAATAAATGGAATAAAACAAAGAAGAAGAATAAGCATATGAAGAAGAAGAACAAGAAAATGAATAAGAATAAGAAGAAACAAAACTCCAATATACACAAACACCATATAGGTTGGATTGGAAAAATCATCTAGAACACTTAATTCTTGGTGATAAAAATGATCAAACTTAAACTAGGAAAAAAATGAAAAGTAGTTATGAATAGGTAAATCTCTCTTTACTATCCAAAATAGAGCCTAAATGTTGTGTAAAAGAAAGAAATGATCAACATTGGGTAAATTCTATGGAAGAAGAGTTAAACCTGATTGAGAGAAATCAGACATGGGAACTTGCCCCAAGACCCAAGGATAAAAATGTGATTGGTACAAAGTGGGTATTCAGAAATAAATTGAATGAAGATGGAAAAGTAGTAAGAAATAAAGCAAGACTGGTTTGTAAAGGCTGTGCTCAATTAGAAGGTATTTACTTTGAAGAAACCTTTTCTCCTATTGCAATACTAGAATCCATTATAATATTTTTGGCATTTGCAAGATTCAATAATTTTAAGGTGTATTAGATGGATGTCAAGTCAACATTCTTGAATGTATATTTAGAGGAAGAAGTGTACATTGAACACCCTGAAGGATTCTTATTGTAAAAAAATGAATATTTTGTTTTCAAATTGAATAAATCACTTTGTGGATTAAAGAAAGATCCAAGAGCATGGTATTCAAGACTTGAAAAGTACTTGCAACAACAAGGTTTCAAAAGAGGAACAACATATAGCAATATTTACATCAAAATAGATGATGCAAAGATATTAATCATTGTAGTTTATGTGGATGATACCATTTTTGGAAGTATTGTTGATAGAATGAGCCAACAGTTTGCAAAAGAAATGAAAAAATAATTTGAGATGCCCATGCTTGGAGAATTGTCATTCTTTTTAGGACTACAAATTACTCAAACCAACAAAGGAATATTCATGTACCAAACCAAATATATCAAAGAGATGTTGAATAAGTTTAAAATGGAAGATTGCAAACCTGTCATCATACCCATGGTCACTAGTTTTAATCTAAGTAAAGAAGATGAATCAAAGGAAGCTAATCAAACCTTGTAAAAATCAATGATAGGAAACCTTCTGTATGTAACAACTTCAATACCATATATCATGTATGAAGTAGGGCTAGTTGGTGTTGAATTTTTGCAACTTCGAGTAGTCATTATCCACAAGGAAGTACAAGAAGACCCATCTGACCATTAAAAAAAATCCCCAGGAAGAAATTGAAAGCCCAGGAAGAGAAGACGTCCCCACCAGTAAAAGAAAAATAATAATAAAGTAAATTAAAGACCTAGAATGAGAAGTTGGTCGCACAAGAAAAATACAAGCACATGGATTAGTATAAATACAGGCAGAGTCAATTCATTATTACACATACAATTATCCTTCTACAATGTGCACTAGTAAGTTGCTTCATTCCAATTGCATCTTTCCAGTTGCAGTTCTTGGTCTAATTACTTATGCACTATCTTGGAGAGGCGCTAGGCTCGACAGATCTTTCTCTTGGTTATTCTTGGTCATATTATTGAGGAGCTAGAATTGCGGAGGACTTTCTCTATATGGTATCTTGATATATTGATGGTGATATAATGGTAATATATTGGACTGAATTCTTCTATAAGAAAGGTTGTTGGGTTTTCTCCCAAGGTTTGGTTTCCCAGGATAAATTCCTGTGTTCTTGTGTCTACTATGCATGGTTAATATTTCTAGATCTTGTTATTTCCACTGCATTGTTATAGTTGATATTTTTCAATGTATAATTATTCTATGATAATTGTTGTATGAAAGTGAACCTTGTTTTGAAATTATAAGGAAATAATTATCAAGATCTGAGAATCGGAAAAATCAACATGGTATCATAGCTTTGTTGAAATATTGCCATTGCACAATTTTCTGTTAAGACATGAACTTGTCAAGATTGTTGAGCAATTGTTGAGAATTTGTTGGATCTAACTCGACCATTGATCAAATCACCTTGCTTATGTAGATTTGTTGCACCTCTTAGATTGCATTTTGGTGAAAGTTGAAATTTCACCCTAAAACCTACTACGACATTTGCAATAACATTCTGTAAAGCTTGCTGAGAAAATTATTGGGTTGAGTTAAGAAGAATATTAGCATATACCATCTCGGATTTCCCTAGCGCACCTACTGCACTTCTTAGACTGATAATCCAACAAAATTGAAATTTTAGGGTTTTCAGGCTATTAACATTTTTCCTGACATTGAACCTGTTGGAGAAATTTCTATTTTCAACACACTAGTTCAGTGGGAGTTAACTGACTAGTTCTATTTTAGACTTTCTAGTTTTACCATCACTATTATGCATGCATGCATTCCTAAGGAAAGCTAACTGCTTGATTGCTTTTCTTAATTATGGAATGTTTTCCCCTATATATGAGTGTATTCCACTCATTCATTATATCATATTGATCATGATATATGTATCGATCATCAGCTCATTGGAGTAGTGTGAATATATTTTCTCATTCTTCCATATTGTATCTCTCTTCCTTTTCTTGATAATCTTTGTTTGTGCATGCTTTAGCTAGATCTCCTGTGCAAGTTTCCATGAAACAATGACATGGTATCATATCTATGCTACTTGGAGGAAGACAGACAAGACAAAGAATAAGGAAAATCGGGGTTTCGACGAGATAAATCCATGGTTGTACCTTTCAACAGTTATTCCTCCCAAAATATTACATTTTTGAGGAAACGAATCGTAATGAAATTAAATCGATCCATTTTGTAAGTGGGTTTTCAACCGTTTGGCGAGATTCTTCACCATTTTCTCAGAAAGTAAGCCTTAACATAGCCTCCTGAAACTGATATGAATCTGTGGCCATACCTTTCATCAGTGATTGCTCTCAAATTATTAAGTTTTTGAGGAAATAGTCTGAGTGGAAAGTAAATCGACCCATTTTGGAAGTGGGTTTTCAACCGTTTGGCGATATTCTTCACCATTTTCTCAGAAAGTAATCCACAAGATCATCTCCTGAAACTGATACAAATTTTCACTTAAAGTGTCATTTCTTCTGTGATTTCTTAATTTTTCACTTGCATATTGAGAGTAAATTTTTAGGGGTTCTTATAAATAGTGGGAGAGATGGATAGGACAACTATTATATAGTCAAACTTGGTTTTAATCCTCATGCCATACAATTATTTTGATTGGAAACCCAAGGCGACATTCCAACTGAAAAGAAAAGGACTTTATAATTTGATGATGGCGATAGAAACAAAACCTACATCAACGATTGAGAAGATGAGATGGGCAAACCATAAGGATGAGGCCACATGACTACTTCTTGAGTTAATCTCCACTGATTTATGGTTTCATGTTGTTACATGCAAGACTCCAAATGATATCTGAACCACCTTGGAAGGACTCTTTGGAAAGCAGGATGAGATGCAAGGTCATATGCTTGAGGTAGAGTTGAATACCTTAGACCCTAAAAGTTTTGATAATATACAAGATTCTTTTACTAAATTTAAATCTTTGCTATTGAGCTTGGGTGAATGTGGTATTGACAAGTCTACAGAATATAAACAACTTATTCTAACAATCTTGGCCAAGCTAGGACCATAATACACTGTATATGTCTCCAATTTCCATTATGGCAGATGTCTTTTTGGAACAAATTGGAAAATTCCTACATTGGCTCAGTTCATTGAGTCTCTTACACAAGAGCAAACAAAACTCATAGAGATGGGCCTCATGAAAGATCCCAAAGCACATGCACTCACCATGCATGATGGAAAAGGGTCATCCAAATAGAACGGGAAGGAGGGATATTCCAAACCCTTTAAAGACTCTTCAGATTCCAAGAGGAAGAAGAAGGGAAAGAAGTGCACTTACTGCAATAAACCGAATCATGAAGAATCCACATGCATGAAGAAACAGATAGATCTTATGGAACATGCACTTCAACAGAATAACCTTGGAAACTTCATTCCAGAGGTAGTCAAGAAGCAGAAGGAAGAAGATCCTGCTCCTAAGAAAGGAAATCATCATGCTCTGGTTTCAATTAATTCCTCATCTGATTCATGGATTATAGATTCTGGTGCATCCCATCATATGGCAACGAAAGAGGAAGTTTTCTCTTCTTTGAGTCCATGCTCAAGACCCCCTATTCTCATGGGGGATGATACTCTAGTAGAAGTAGCAAGAGAAGGGAGAGTGAAACTCCACAATGGCAGTTTTGAGAATGTTTTACATGTTCCAAAGATTTCTATGAATCTGCTCTTAGTTTATTAGATCAATCAGAAAGGTAGAAAGGTTGAATTTACATTAGATTAAGTTTTAGTAATTGACATGCATGTTGAATTTACATCAGATTCAGTTTTAGTAATTGACATGCATAACAATTCCATCATTGCAATTGGTGAGGTGGATCATAAGTCAAGGTTGTATAAATTCACTATGTTTTCTGACGATGACTCCTCTATTCTACTTACACATAAGGAGAGTACTTTGCATGCACCTCCAATGCGACATGCATATACTCTTGTTCTTCCATCAGTTTCATACATCAGAGATGACTCGATACACTCAGATTCTGTACATGGAAATATGAAGGTAGTACAACCAGATAAGAAGTCGACGCTGAAGCTTCAGCAGATGCCCAATAAGGCACATACCATACTTCAGGAAGCAGAAAATATTGTAGGGAATCCATTGGATTCGAGGAGGACTCGATCTCAACATGAGGAGCCTTCTCATGTATTTCCAGCTTCAGAACCTGTGATTCCCATGCATTGCTATATGGTTCAATCTACTGATCCACAGACCTACAATAGGGTTGTGGGAAATCCATTATGGCAAGAAGCCATGCAGACGGAGTATGACTCACTCCTACAGAACCAGACTTGGAATCTGGTTCCACTTCCACTAGAAAGGAATATTTTCAGGTGCAGATGGGTCCATAGGATCAAGAGGTACAAGGCTAGACAGGTTGCCAAAGGACTTCATCATATCCATAAAGATTTCTACATCTCCACAAAGACTTTTAGTGAGCAGACATTTCAAAATTTGTGGGATTGTCTTGCAGTGAAGAACAAAATTGCCTAGAAATTGCCATTTTCTTCTTTTGATACATTATCTTTTGAGGGGGGGTTTTGTTCCCACATGGTTTTCCCTCTTTCCTCACTTTTTTCAGTGTTCATTAATTGCATTGTAAATGAGTACCTAAAATGTCCTAGTAGTCGGGACTCATTTTTTACTCCATAGTGATGTTCAGGGGGGGTGTTGGAGAAATTTCTATTTTCAACACACTAGTTCAGTGGGAGTTAACTGACTAGTTCTATTTTAGACTTTCTATTTTTACCGTCACTATTATGCATGCATGCATTCCTAAGGAAAGTTAACTGCTTGATTGCTTTTCTTAATTATGGAATGTTTTTCCTTATATATGAGTGTATTCCACTCATTCATTGTATCATATTGATCATGATCTATGTATCAATCATCAACTCATTGGAGTAGTGTGAATATATTTTCTCATTCTTCCATATTGTATCTCTCTTCCTTTTCTTGATAAGCTGTGTTTGTGCATGCTTTAGCTAGATCTCTTGTGCAGGTTTCCATGAAACACTGACAAAACCTTCTTATTTAGATTTCTAACTTCTTCTTGTTAAGATTATGTACTATATCAGATTAGAATACAAGAAGGATGGTGTTACAAATTTCAGAGGTACACACTTGTATATAAGTTATATCATGAGGGTGTTTTAAGGAGATGTACACTTGGAAAAAAAAGGACATTCATTCAAGCAGTGACAATAGATCCAAAAGGATCTTAGATATAGTGAACTCAGAGGAAGCTCAAGAGATGGAGGCAACAATAGTGATGTCTCCTACAATATATATCAACTCGAAATAAAATGGAATAACAGAAGGAAGACTCCAGGTTTGCATATCAGGTTTGATATTTGATATTGCTACATCTTAAGTAAATGTTGTAACTCGGACAACAATCTTTAGAGTTCTATTACTGATGAGTAATTTTGCTATCAAATGTTTAGTAACACTTCAATATTGTTGGTACAATGATTGTTATGTAAATGCTCACTATTTAGTACTAATTATGCACTTATTTACAAGATAAAATTGATCTCTTCTAGGAGATGTTCTTGGTTGTTGTCTTTGTCTCAAGCAGGTTACCCCACAGATTCCATGGAGGTTACCATTGAGATGTTCTTATTTTGTTCCGAGCAGGTTACCATGAAGGAATGACTGGTAACAACATTAGAGAAGTGTTATTCTTGTTCTTACTCTTGTTTTTGTTCCGAGCAGGTTACCATGGATAAATAATTGGTCACAAGACTAGAAAGGTGTTGTTCTTATTTCTTATTTTTGTTCTGTGGTGAACCAAGCTGGTTCACTAGGTAAATACCCACTGTATGTAGGACAACATGTTATAATCCATAAAGGATAATACATTAAATAATAATGTATATGAATATGAGATGATGTGTTAGGTAGCTACAGAGGTTGTGGGCGGGCCCAGAGGGTCCATAGTGATAATAATGGAGGCCATTCAATGTAAAGTGGACTAGGTCCACTATATTATTAAATAAGTCCCACTATGGTAGTTAGATATAATAAATGGGTAGTTAGATATAATAAATGTAAGAGGACTTCTTAGAAGGTTCTACTTCTAGAAGATTCCTCCTCTAGAATGTTCTTAGGTGATGGTAGCACTATATAAAGTGGTTCAAGAAATGTAATGGGATATGAAGAGAAGTATTGTATTTGGAGCGGTAGCTCATTAGGAGGAAGCCCCCTCGAAGAGACAAGTGAACATGAGAGTATCCCTTCCATAATATGATCCATTGTATGGTGTTTCCCTACCTCAAGGGTTTTGATATAATAAAGTGGCGGTTTTCTATATTGTTCCATATATCTTGTGTGGTGATTGTATTCATATATCTTTGGTACTTTGTGGTATTTTTTATTAAGGTATTTGGTTCTTAAAAAGTGGTATCAAAGAACTTTCCTTGGCCAAAGAAGGGAATAATTTTTTGTTCTTTTTGCATAAGTTTTTCTAGGGAAGAAAAAGAGGGTGACACACTTTAGGTTCAGATCTGAAGCTTTATGAGCTGAATTTGGAAAACAAAATTGGGTATTTGAATTCCTCTCAGAAGAATACCCAATTTCAAAAAATAAAATCAACTGAAACAGAGTCCAAGAAGAAAAGTTATGAGCATTTTAAATTCAACAGCTTTTCAAGGTTTTTTTTCGGAAAAAGCCGCGATTTTCTGTAGTAATTTATTTTTAAACCCTTGTTCTATTGTTTTTGTTTTTTCGTGACAGTGGCGACACTACAGAGTTCATAAATTTTCATAAGGTGCTCAGATGCTATTTCCTCTCAAACCCTCAAAGAAATTCTACAAATTACTGAAGCATTCAAATCTCAATTGTATGGCACATTATCTAGCACATTGCATGATAGGTTGCATGACCTTGCAGATGGCCTCAATGATAGTTTTCATAGTATTCAAGATTCATTGGATAACATGCAGGAGAGATTTCTTATGGCGGACATCAAGGATGAATATAATCAAGAAATATATGCTTGGTATAATTTTTAGGCCAATTGCAATGATTGGTATATGGATAGTTGTCATTAATGGGATGACAACCACTTACATATTTTATTTGATGACTCTACTCCACGTTTTGTAGAGAACATCAATGTCCCACATCAGGAGCCATTTATAATTACCAGCATCCAACTTGCATAATCTACAATGGTATTGTTCCTTCCAGATTCAACTTTGATCCTTGTTGGCCCTTGGTTATGGATTAAGAAAGAAAGAAAAGAAAAAGGAAGAGAAAAGACAAAGTACGAACTGCGTGGAAGACACATTGACTGAGATTGGGTCAAAGTGGTCAAAGAAGTAGAAAAGAAGGAAAAAACTAAAGGAAAGCGATTCATTGAATGAGAAGATCAAGGAAGACATATAAGCAAGGTATATGGATCATGGACAACTCAGCAAGCAGAAAAAGCCACCAACGGATGCTTTGGATCACCTCACGAGAAAGAAGGAAAGACAGGTTGGCGAAGCCCTAAAAACACGGGTCAAAGTGGACCTAGGGTTTTAAACACCTAGGGTTTTGGCATTTTAGGGTTTTGACACTTAGGCTTTGGTCTAAGGTTGTCCGAGAGTCATTGTAATGTATAAATAAGGACCTAGATGAGAGAAGAGGGTTGGTCAATAGTTCATTGTTCGTTGTTGGTTTTGAGTTTTTCATTGTGGGTTGAGAGAGAGAGTCTGTATTGTAAGATCTTCAGCTAGGTGAGAAGATCAACCTTGCAGTTGGGTGCACAGGGATGGGAGAGAAGAAGAGAAAGAGAGAGAGATCTACAAGCTAAGTGCGAAGATAGAACTGTATGTTTTCATATAATATCAAGAAACATAGTTCTATGGATGTATCCCTAGGGAGAGGGTGAACCACATATATCTTGTTGTTCTCTGTGTTTGATGCTGTATTCTTTTGCTTCTGTTATTGCATCATTGTGTTAGATCTAAAACATAGTTCATGCACTAGGCTTAAAGGGGATAAAGAATAAATAGAGTGTGGTGTGTTGTTTCCCTTGATCCACTTTGCATTTCCTCTAGTTGTAGACACCTGTGTCCTACAACCCCCTATTGCT
The DNA here is from genome assembly GCA_009831015.1 of Picea engelmannii. Classification (NCBI taxonomy): domain Eukaryota; kingdom Viridiplantae; phylum Streptophyta; class Pinopsida; order Pinales; family Pinaceae; genus Picea; species Picea engelmannii. The sequence continues at coordinate 205,854 of ML806824.1, forward strand.
ACTTCAGGTGAGACTGCATCTGCTTCACAGATGTTGCCAAAAGGGCTAGTATTTAGGGCTTGTTGGTGCGTTATTAGAGCTGAACCTTGGGTCTGACCCTGTGCCAACAAATGGTTCCATTATCGGGATCGAGATCTTCTTGAGGGAATGTCAAGGTGGTTTCCATCAAAGACAAAGATTAAGAAGTGGATAGAAGAACAGGAGAGAGTCTTCATCGAAGCTAAGAACAAGAACCCTAGCCTGAGTACAGAGGATTGGTTGGGAAGGTATATCTTTACTGATATATGAGTGGCTAGCCAGATTAGCAGATACCCAGTTTGAAATCAGATCTAGACCACTTGTGGTTTGGACATCGATGTTGATCAAGAAGGTTAAGAGAGTTGATGACATCATGTCAAGAGCAGTACATCATTGGTTTGATAGCACCATTGGAGGGTACATTACTGAGTTTTCTATTGACATAGTAGAGTCATATAGCCAAGCCGAGAGGTATTTCTTTAAGGGGCCTAGAGGAAATTTTTTATACTTTTTGAAGTTGAAGATCAAGATGTTATTGCATGAGAAGAACATATTGAAGATACAATAGTTGGTTGGATATAAAAGCTAATGTTCAACAACTCAGACAAGGAAAATGACATAGAGGTTGGACACACACGCAATGGGAGATCATTTAGAGAAGTTCCTCTGGTAAACCTATTTGAGCAGAGTCATGAGCCACTGACACAAGACGAAGGGTTCTACAATGGAGAAGAAGAAGAGTTGTTGAACGAGGAATATTTAGAGTCTTCTAGGTCAGAGGAAGGGAAGACTGAAGAACCTCGTCGGGAAGAATAAAAAACTTTAGGAACTACGCTGAATGTCGAAGTAAGTACTATCACTCCTCTTGTTGTTTTAGAAACATTAAGAAATCAGAGTAACCTAAATTATCAGAGCACTCAGAGCACTGGTACAAGAAGTTTAGTGCATAGTCAGTCAAGAAATCTAGGAAGATCTATGGCAGATGAGATGAGGTTACCCACCTTTGGGGGAGATGGATATGAAGATCTTGATCAACATTGGTTCTTATGTGAAGTTGTGTAGAGTATTAAGAATGTCACTAACAAAACTGTTAAGAGAGCTCAGTTTAGTACTACCCTAAGAGACTGCGCATTGAGCTGGTACATGAAATTTTTCCAAGGAATTGCACAACTGAAACCAATGAATGTCATTAAGACTACGTTGATTTCCGAATTCAAGAAACCCAAGTCAGATTCACAATGCATTATATAGATGAAAGAAATCAAGCAAAGAGTATATGAACCTATGTGGGAGTTTGATCATAGGTTTAAGACCTTGACAGACCATTTGAGTTTTCAGATTCCAGACGAACAGAATAAAGAATGGTTCATTGCTACCCTCTTGCCACACATCAGAGTTCCTCTGATGCAACAGAAGATCGCTTCACATGCTGAGACACTGGAGATCACCATGAAACTAGAATCAACCCCTATGGAAGAAACCATCTTAGGTATGAGTTAAATTTTGAGTCAGCTAACTAGCTTATTGTTGTAGTTCGAAGATATGGAAAAAGAAAAGGGAAAATATAAAAGAGAAGATATATGGTGTATCAGATGCAAATCAGAGGGCCATGAAAAGGAGCACTACCCCCTATTTAATGAATACTGGCCTCAGGAGCTCCAATCCCTTTGATGCAGGTTACCCTACCTTGGTGCGAAGTATGCAGAAATAGACATCACCCTGGTGAATGCTATTACATGCAAAAATATGTCCAGACACCTACCAATATTTACTGCACATTATGTAAATATGTGGGGCACGATGAGAAGGATTGTAGGGCTTATGACCTCTTGCATGAAAGGTCAAGAGATACTTATAGGATTCAAGGAGAGATGTAGCAGGAGGGAAATACTACGCAATTTAATTCCCCAGGAAGAGGAAACTTCAACCCTCGCAGTGAATTCAGAGGAAGAGGACGAGGTGGAGGCATGGGTCGAGGTCGAGTTCAGATCATTTTTTATAACTGAGCCCAACCAGGTCATTTGGCAAGGGACTGTCAGAACCCTTGTACCACTTGTAGCTACTGTAACTCATTTGAACATGTGATCGAAGATTGCCCAACATTGCTGGCTAAACTTCAGGAAAGATGAGGAGGAAACCAACAAGTACAACTAATCTCAGTAGAACCTTGCAGAGAGGATCCTAGATTCATTGTTATCACAAGAGGAGGCGTTGCTACAGGAGAAGACATGGTGACTCCAGGAAAGACTACAAAAGAATCAAGGGTTAGAAGAGCTATAGAGAAGACACAGTTGTTCGATCCAAGGAAGGAGAAGTAGACATTTGAGGAGGCTAGAAGAGAATTTGAAGGAGAATGGGACTTTTTATTGAAGACACCACAAGAAATAAGAGAATGTGGAATGCCTCTGACATTCGATCAGTTTTCTTCACCCAGAGAAGGAAAAGAGGTAAGAAAGCTCATGGAATTCTTATGTACTTGTATTAATTTGATTAAGGATGAAAGCGATGTACAAGAGATACAAAATTTGAATAGATAGTATGAGATAGGCAAGGAAGATCCTCTGCTAAATAAATAAGTATATCAAGTATCAAGGAAGAGGATGACAAATAAGGAACTACACCTTAATGTGCAGATTGGAGACTATGATATAGATTATGTAGTCCTCGACTTGGGATCATAAGTCAATGTGATGACGAAGAATACCTGGAAACTTATGGGAAAACAAAAGTTCATTTACTCCCCTATCAGGCTCAGGATGGCTAATCAGTAGGCGGTGAGCCATTTTGGAATACTGGAGCATGTCCCTGTGGACATTGATAGGGTAAGGACATTTGTAGACTTTGAATTCATTGAGATTGTGGATGAGAGTTGTCCTTATCCTATGTTGTTGGGTGTTGATTGGGCCTTCAACAATTTGACTGTTGTTGATATAAAGAAGAGGAGAATGACATTTGAGGGCAATGGCCTTAGGGTCACTACACCTTTGGACCCTAATGAAGGTCACAGATACACAGAGGCCATAAGAGAAGAAGATCACACATATGAGCTAGAAAATATTTACAAATTGACAACAAGACAACAAGATTACATTAATCCTACAACAGATGGGAATTTGAGTTGGTGAAGTGAAAGCGCATGATCATCATATTCAAAAGAGGAACTGGAGAATTGACATAACAAGATGTACGAAGTTTCTACGTGGAGGTGTGCTAGATTGACCAGGGAAGTTTGCTGGATTGGCACAGATGTAAGTAATCTGCCCACATTTGATAGTTTAAATGATTTAGAAAATTTCTTATTGGAATTTGAAGAAATTGTACCAGTACAATAGAGTTTGTTGACACTGGATGAATCTTTGAAATAAACTCTAGTGAGATGGTGGGGAACACATAAGAAGAACATCACGGAGTGGGTGCAATGTTGCACTTTGATGAAAACGTGCTTTTCGGAACAAGTCGAAGGGTGCGAAGTTCGATACACACGTCAAAGTTGTCCGAAGGACCATGTGCGAAGTTGTGAGGAAGCCTAGAGCAACAACCCTTAGGAACAGTGGGTGCATAAATTCATTAACACTTTGGACACAACACCTATCATTTAGTATCTACAAGCAGAACTGCGCCTCACCACTGTGGATTGGTATGGTATGACTCAGAACTTTGTAGCTACATTTTTATTTGAGAGTTAGAATCCCACAGTGGATCAAGCTTTACAGGTTGTAAGACAGAAAGTCTTTGAGGAAGTACCTAACCTTCCTTTGGAGCAAGACGAGGATGAATGGACTGCCCCCCTTCAGAAATTGCAAGGTTGTTACAATATCAATGCTGATGAAGACGATGCTCCTAGGAATGTGAACATCGTAGAAACTAAAGGATAGAGAGACATAGAAGGGCGAGGAGTCGAATTACCTTTCATTGGACAACCCATCAAAATCAATAAATTTAATATCGGAATGGTGCAAGAACCTAAATTGACAAACATAGATGACTGGGATGATGCCACTATTGATAAGATCACAAAATTACTGCATGAATATCAAGACTTGTTTACAACCAAGTTCACTGACATGAAGGACATTAAAGGGCCCATGGGAGATATTAAGATCCCCTTGAAACTAGATGAAAGGCCAGTCAAGTAGAGACCCTACATATTGAATCCCAAGTATAAGTAGAAAGTCAAGATTGAATTAAACAGAATGTTGGAAGCAGGAATCATAGAACTTGTTGAAGAATCATAATGGATCAACCTTGTGGTGGTTCAAGATAAGAAGACATGAGAGATCATAATCTATGTAGACTTAAGGAAACTAAATTATGCATGTTTACATGATCGATTCCCTACACCGTTTACTGACGAAGTATTAGATAATGTGCGAGGAAAGGAAGTTTACTCCTTCACAGATGGATTTTCAGGGTATCACTAGATCAGGATTGCTAAGGAAGATCGCCATAAGACCACATTTGAAACATAATGGGGTTCTTTCCAGTACAGAGTAATTCCCTTTGTATTGAAGAATGCACCAGACATCTTTTCCAAGGTGGTGGTCGAATCATTCAAGTAATTCTTACACAAATTTTTAGAAGCATGTTTTGATGATTGGACTATTTTTAGCTTATTGAAAGATCATATTGAAGGCTTGATACTAATGTTGGATAAGTGCAGGCAATGTCAGATTGACCTGAACCTGAAAAATTTCATTTTCTTGTCATCTTTTGGAGTACTACTGGGACACATTGTATGTAAGAAGGGGTTGTTGGTAGATCTTTCCAAGATCGCCATCATTTTTGATCTACCTCTCCCTACTTCGGTTAGACAGTTGCGCATTGTGATAGGACATATTGGATACTACATAAAGTTCATCAAAGGCTATGCACAGATAACAACACCCATGGAAAAGCTGTTAAAGAAAGATTTTCAGTTTCAATGGTAAGACGAATGTCAACACAGCTTTGACACACTGAAACAAAAAATGGTTACTGCGCCTATTCTAGTTTTCCCAGATTGGAGTAAGGAATTCCATGTGCATGTCGATGTCTTGTCCATTGCATTAGGAGCAGTGTTAGCACAACCAAGAGAAGAATATATTGACCACTCATTAGCCTTTGCTAGCAGGAAGCTTTCTACCACTGAGATAAATTACACTACCACTGAGAGAGAAGGGTTAGACATGGTGTATGGACTGCATAAGTTTCGTCACTACTTGTTGGGAGGACACTTTAAGATGTTCACCAATCACTCTGCATTGAAATACTTAGTCAACAAGCTCGTGTTGGGGGGAAGAATATGCATATGTCTATTGATGTTCCAGGAATATAATTTTGAAATTGTTGTCAAGCCAGGGAGAATGAACAAGGGACCTATCCACTTGTGTAGGTTAGAACATGGAAAAGAACCTACCAGTTTGGAGGATACACTACCAGATGCACAATTGTTGGCCATCAAAAAGGTTGATGGTCACTTCGCCGAGATAGTCCAGTTCCTGTCTACAGGGATGGCACCTCGCGAATATACAATCATTTAGAAGAAACAACTGGTAGTTTGTGTTGTATATTTTTCACTTATAGCTGGGCAAATATATAAGATGGGACCTAATGAGATCTTGAGGAGATGTGTTATGGAGGCAGAGTGACCACTGATTCTGGTAGAGGCACATGAAGGCATCGCGGGAGGACACTACGCAGGGAAAGAAACAACACATAAGGTTCTAAGAGCTAGCCTATGGTGGTCTACTTTACATAAGGATGCTAAGGAATACTACAAATCCTACAATGTATGCCAAAGAGTTGGGAAACCCTACTAAAGAGATGAGATTCCTTTAGCACCACATATAACGTTACAGGCATTTTAAAAATGGGCCATTGATTTCGTGAGACCTATCAACCCACCACGAAAGCGCATAGAATCCAGATACATTATCACTGTGATAGAGTATTTGACAAGATGGGAAGAAGCAAGAGCAGTTAAGGACTGTAGTGCAACTACAGCTGGTCACTTTATATTTGATGATATCATAACCAGTTTTGGATGACCAAAGACCTTGATGAGCGATCAAGGTACACACTTTATTAATAAGACTATTAAATCGTTGACTCAGGAATTTGAAGTTCACCATCAGAATAGCACACCATACCACCCACAAGCGAATGGTACAGTTGAATCTTTTAATAAGATCTTGGAGACAACGCTAACGAAGATTTGCAGTGTGAACAAGGATGATTGGGATTTGAGAGTACCAACAGTGTTATGGGCCTATAGAACCACTTGCAAGAAGATGACAATGTAGAATCCCTTTAAGTTGGTTTACGGTCTAGAAGTTGTGGTGCCTATGGAATATTTGGTTCCTAGTCTAAGAATTGCAACATTTAAAGATATGGATGACACTGACATTGTTATACACAGGCTTGCATAGTTGGTAGAACTAGAGGAAGACCTTTTTCCTCACCCTATGCAATATTTCACAGAAGGCCTTTTTCCATTTCCCCATGCAGACTTGTCATCAATTTTTTCAAGTTCCAGAGCTAAAAATACTTTTTTTCCCACATGTACACACCTTTCCTACTATACAACATGCGTATATCCAGGCTTCTCTGCTACATCCCACATACATCGAGATTTGTGCCTAAAAATGAAAAATGGAGTCAGGTTTCCATGTCATGATAGGATATCTATGATCCTTGGCCTTACATATACTGGAAACGTTCTGTATCAACCCTTTAGTTCCATTTGAAGGCTATAAATGGGCCAATTCCAAGCTATGGAAAGAAGGAGAAATAATTCAACTTTGAGAGAAAAGTTACTCTGGAGAAATTATTTACTTCATTTTGAGTCTGCATCCCTTTGTCCTTTAAGTCTGAAGACAATGTTCAGCCCCCAAGCTCTTCCCTTATTGATTGAGAACCTCATTGTCTCTCTTCTATGAGCTTGCCTTTGGTGGAGGATTGAAGTGGTGGATGCCCAGCTAGAAGGAACTTCGTTTCTTGGTTCCAAACTACGCCGACACAGAAGTCTGTAACTTTTTTACTTCTGTTGATCATATATTAATAGAAATACTCTTTTCCCGTCCAATTGATATCTCACAAATATTTGAATTATTATCCATGGGCGTATTTGTTATGTATATTAATGGATTATGCTATCTAATGTGATAACCTCTTATATTTTCACCATATGTTTGCTTTCCTTGGTTGTTGAGAACTAGTTGCAGGTATATAGCTTTGGGGCAAAGTGCTCAACGATGGACTTCATCGAACATCTGGACGAGGTAGGACTTTTTTCTTATTTCGCTAGCATATTGGTTTATATAAAATATTTTGGGATAGAGTTGATTTATGAAGTCATTTCCATATATTATGGTTTACCCTAGCCATAGAGAGTTTTTCCCTCGTAACAGAATTGGCGACCATACTAGGGATCGACCTTCTTTCTTAGGGTTTGGAGTACTTTTCTCCTTAGATTTCTCTCATTCCTTTTTCATTTCTTGTCGTATCATTTCTTGACAACCTCTATTCACTCTGGGTCTAAGTTTTTCAACCTTCTCCCTTGCCTAGATTTGTTTTTGAAAGATATACATGACTTTTTGCTTGAAATTCATGTATATACGCGGGTTGTCCTTCTATAGGCTATGTACATATGCTTTGTTTCCTTGAACAATCACGTACATCGACCTCTTGTTCTTGTTTACTGGGTTTGTTGGTTGTTGGGTGGGATTTGTTGTTTGTTGAGTCTTCTTAGGTCTTTGTAGTGACTGTTGAGTGTCTGTGGGATGACATGAAACCTGTCTGGGGTTGATTTTTGGGCAGAGTCTTTCTCATCACCTTTTCATTTTCATTTTCCTTGTAGATTGGGCTGGGTGTTTTGCTCCTTGGTATTCTTCTTGAGTTATCTCTTTCTGTACACAGTATAATTTATATATCAAGTTGTTGTCCAGTCCATGCATTTTCATTTTTATTATATTGAAAATACAAAAATATTAGGCATTTTGCATTGCTTGTCATTTTGATCTTTTGAGTCTTTTTCATTAGCTTAGTGCATGTAATGAAAGATTGCATTTTTACTTCAGAATTGCAGAGTTGAAATTGCAAATTGCATTGTTTTTAGAAGCATATCATTCATTGAAAATTGAAGTTAGGACTTTGCATTGCATTCATATTACTTTACTTGCCGAGTCATAAAATCATGAGTTTTACTACCATACCTTTTTGAGTAAGCACGACCACTAAGAGTAACACTATAATTTAAAATTGATTAGTCACAATTTTATTTTCTAGGGTGCACAAACTAGCTTAGGATTCAGTGCCTTGGAATAGGATTTTGTGAGTAAACTTCTCCAAGGAAGTTAAATCAACATATGTGTTTGACAAAGGGAGAGGAGAAATCCATTGTATAATCGATAATATCAGGAGGCTTTGCTCACACCGGATTTAATCATGAGGTCATGTAAGGTTGGTTGAAGGGATATCCCCTCGATACCTTATTAGCGTCATATATATTTCTGGGGATCTATTCGTATCTGGGGATCTTGCTAGTGCCTTTACCTCTACGAGAGGCAATAATTTCAAGGTTTCGGTCTTTTCTACCCTTCCCATATGGTGGACCTGACATACAACTGCTCGCCTATGCATTGGTTATACATTGGTTTCTTAGTTTCTTGAATTAGGTGCGACATATGTTACTTGCAGGGGTTATTCTGCAGGTACCTTGGGTCAGATAAGGGTCGGACAACACACAAAATTTATGGGGGATTACCTCTCCAGGGGGATCTGACCAACTACGTTGTTAAACACACGACAACCCTTGTAATAGATTTTCATACCTACGATCTTTAGCAGGGAGTCTCAGGCCCCTCTTGGGTGAGACATACCTTCTTTAGTGAGGGAGGCCACTTTCAGCCACTTTACCCCGTTTGTGTGCATATTGGTTGTTTGAATTTTGGTGTGCTTTTTGATTACTAGTTGGCCTTAGGATTTATTTTTTGTCTTTAGATTCTTATGTCATCGTGGAGTCAAACCAACGTCCCTCCCAGTCCCTTCACTTGTTACAATTACCACTAGATTTCGAGTCTTTTCCTTCTAAAAGGCGTAGAGTTATTAGACATGGTACACACTTTTCCACTTTTCAGACTTGTGATTCTACAAATATGAGTACTGAACCTAGTCTTTAGAACACTGGGAGACCTTTGACTCCCATGCCTACTATATTTACTGGCACCCCTTCGACTCCTGCAACCACAATGGTTGTAGTGCTGGAGAAACTTATCATTACTATGCCTCGACCTATATTGAATGTTCAATCTCTTGCCATGAACCCCTTTGGGTATCTTGGTCACTCACCAGGCTACAATGTTTAGTCCATCCCTATGGCCTCTAGTCCTTTTTCCTATGGTATGTTGAATTTTACTTCGCAGTTTTCGAACACCATCCCAGCTGTTGGCCCTAATGATAGCATTGGACTTGGGGGCACTACACCTCCTTATACTCCTTTCTCATTTGGTGGTTCTCAGATACCTCAAATGAATCCTAATATGGGAGGTATTCCTTCTTTTAACCCTAGGTCTAATCCTCTTGCTTATGGGTGGAGAAATCAACCTGGCGGACAAGCTTCTTCTCAAGTTCCATCCTATACCCTCACCTCCTCAGTGTCAATTCTAACCAACACATTTGGCATGAAAATCCACATCTATCCTCTGGATTCACACTCGAAGGAGGTCAATTTTACACTTTGGTAAACCCCCAACCCATATCCAATCCAACTGGGGGAAATTTTTATAACCCCCATCAGAACATTCCTACTGGAATGATGCCCAACCAACCTTTTATGAATCAGCCTGGAGGAGGGTCTTATAATCCTAGACAGGGCCATGGTACTTACCAGAACCCTGGCTGGACTACAGTTCCCCAAACACAATCTTGCCAGGGATCTTGGGGCCAGATACCACAATCTCGTCTCCCTTTTTTGGTCACTCTCAATCTGCCAAACTTGTCTAAGTTGATGAACGACCCTATGAGTCATGATCCTACATGGCCCCCCATCCCCACCAAGCTTCCTTCGGACATTCTGAAGTTCGAAGGTAAGAATGGAAAGGATACCAGTGACCATGTCACCACCTTTCACCTATGTTGCTCTTTGAATTCCCTTAATGCTGATTCTATTCGGTTAATATTATTTCAACGCACCCTCATTGAGGTTGCTGTGAAATGGTATATCGAGCTACCTAGGGGGGCATATGGGACCCTTAGTCAGATGTTTTTGATCTTACTTAAACACTTCCAATTGCCGATTCATTACGATGTTGGCCTAGAACTTCTGTCGACTTTACACCAAGACAGAACCACTCATATATAGGATCATATCCAGGAGTGGCGTAGACAAAAGAGGCTGATTAAGACCTCCATACCCTGACCTTTCTTTTAGAATGGTTCCTTAAGTATTTTCAACCTCCTATCTCGAAGGATGTTGCTACATCCAGGGTTACCACTGAGGAATAAGCGATCTTTAAATCTCATCAGTTAGATGTTATATATGCTCAGTCTAGGATGTTATAACACATTCTTCCGGACGCACCGCAGTCAACGTATGACCCTAGAAAAAATCTTGGACCTCATGTTGATGGCATTGTAGGCTTCACCAATGTAAAATACACAGACTCGGTGACAAGCCATTTGAAAGAGTTGTCTCTAAACCATTCTTCAGGAGGGCCAACTTCGTTTGTGTCTTCCAAACCCACTCATTCGACGGATGTACATTCTGTGCAATCGTCGGCCGACCCAAATGGTAACCAACAACTAGGCGGGAATAAGAAGAAAGGACGTAATAATAATTGTTAGGGTGGGAAAAATGGTAATAAACCCAAGGACAATGGTAATAATGATAAGACAAATAATAATGCTCGAGAGGGAAAGAAAGAAAGGCGTAAGATGAAATTTCGATGTAAGATTTGTACTAACGATATCCTTACTCATTTATGCCCCAGACTTGTGGAAGTTGTGAGGCTGTTATCTCTACCACCCACCGTGCTGAAAAATCCTTTTCCACATAACCAACACATGGCCTCAAGCTCCTCAAACACCATAAATGTGGTCGGTGGGAGTCAAAACCCGCCATTGCAAGATGAAAACCGTTTGTGTATCAATATGGTTGATGTGAAAGTTCATGTAGCCACTTGATCTCAAGATTATAGTTATTCACAGGCTATAACTGGTCTAGAATCTCCTCCTCCTCCTCCGGAGACAACTTTACATATTGAAAAACCAGAGCCACCGCCTCTCATTCCTAAAGGAGTACTCAAGCGCTCTACTCACAATACAAATTCTAGAGCTGCCCAGAACTACTCTATTGTTGAGGACCTGAGTCAAACCCCTTGTGCAATGTCAGATTTGGATTTACCCCAGACATATCCTTCATAAAGGAATTCCTTACTATCTGCGTTAGGAGCTCTAGAACCTAGTGGCTCAAAATTTATCAAGTTTGGCGTCACAGATGTGAAGCCTCGCTTGCCTTACCATGTGGCATTCCAAATCCACGTGGGGTACCCAAACTATACCATCAAACATGCAGTTGTTGATGAAGGTGTTGCTACATGTGTGATGTCCCTGGTCTGTTGGAAAGATCTTGGTTCTCCGACTCTTTCTAAGTCATCGAACATGTTGACTTCTTTTGACAGTCATTCCTTCCTCCCTCACGGTATTCTTCCTGCCTTTCTGGTCTAGTTGGGTGGGAAGATGGTAGAGGTGGAGATTGAGGTAGTTGATGCACCTCTTTATTATAACTTGTTACTAGGATGCAATTGGACCTATGCTATGGTCGTCGTTGTATCATCCATCTTCTGTACTCTTTGATTTCCTCATGATGGGAATATCATGACGATTGACCAATTATCCTTTGCGTATGCTAGTCCCAATGTATCTATTGGACCGTCGATCCCTATGATCGACAATTATCAATCAAAAAATGAGAATGTCAGTGTCAGAATGTATTCTTCCCTTATGGGAAATTTCTACTTCATGGCACTGATTCACCACATTTACGCCATGTACAATAGGCCAGTTTCGATGGAGAAGTCCATCTTTTTCCACACTTCCTATTTTAACAATATGTGAACCCTACCTTCCTCAAATTCATCTTGTGAGGTTTAGTCACATGCTGGAATGTCCATGCCACTATCGACAATGGAGATTGTGTATCAAGCTATTCTTGACTCTTTCGTCAGTCCTGATCCTGTTACCTCACCGATGGACGAGGAGGATCCCATTCTTAAGCCCATGTGGGCCACTTCATTGTCTTGTTCACATGACTACCTCAATGAGACTTTTCCCTCAGACAAATCTATCATCAAAGTCATGAATATTTTCGACAAACCTGGGGATGATATGCATCATCTCTCTTATTTCTCCCAGAGCTTGAAAGAATCGAACAAGATGACTTTAAATCTACTTTGAGTGAGATAGTTGGTCACGCCGTAGTTCCACTCAATACACACAACATTTATGCTGAAGAAAATACGACGAGTATTTCTCCTACCGTCACGATCTATATCTCTCGTACCCCTGGCAAGATTGAAAACATACATATCGGTGTGGATTGTTCGCTAGAAGAAATCCTGATCTACACCAAACTCTTCAAGGAATTCTGAGATGTATTTGCTTGGTCATATGAAGAGATGCCAAGACTCGACCCTCGTATTGTTGAACATGATATTAGAACTTACCCAGATGCTAAACCTTTCCAACAACATCTTAGAGTTGTCAATCCCTGGAAGGCCCCTGCTATTAAGGCAGAGGTGGAGAAGCTACTTAATGTTGGCTTCATCTACCCGCTTCCCTTGACTGATTGGGTATCCAATCCTGTTCCTGTGAATAAAAAGCAAGGAATCATCCATGTATGCATGGAATTTCATGACCTGAACAAGGCCTGTCCTAAACACAACTTCCCAACACCTTTCATCAATCAAATTCTCGACGAGTGTGTGGGAAACAAAGTGCTTTATTTTATGGACGAATTTTCAAGGTATAACCAAATTCAAATTAAACTTGAGGATCAACACAAGATGGAATTTATTTGTCCTTGGGGTACTTTCACATACCAGAAGATGCCTTTCAGCCTTAAAAACAATAGAGAAACCTTCCAACGTGCTATGACCTTTGCATTCCATGATCTTAAGCATATAGTCAAAGCTTACCTTGATGATATTGCTACTCACTCTCGCAAGAGAGCGAATCACTCTATGAACCTTTGACTAGTTTTTGAAAGATGTTGTTACTATAGAATCCGGTTGAGCCCTCATAAGTGCATATTTTGCGTTAGTTCTGGTTGTCTTTTGGGATTTCTAGTTTTTGAGACAGGGATCATGGTAGATCCGTTAAAGGTTGAGACAATACTTTGATTGCCTCCCCCACGCACTATTAGAAAACTTCAAGGTTTACATTGGAAAGCTAAATTTTTACGTCGATTTATAGTAAACTATGCCAATATCACTAAGGGTTTCATGTGTCTTTTGAAGAAGGACACCCCTTTTATCTGGGATGAGAAATCCCAAGAGTCCTTTGATGATTTGAAGAAATCCATAGTATTTGTGCCTATGCTGAAGTCTCCTGACTACAGTAGGGATTACTTTCTTTATATCATCGTGTTCGAGGATACGATTGGTATGTTTTTGGTTCAGGAGGATGATGAGATCCACGAGCACATCATCTACTATCTTAGTCAAAACCTAGTCGGTCCTGAGCTTAATTACCCTCACGTTGAAAAGCTAGCTCTGGATGTCATTCAAGTAGTCCAATGTTTACGTCATTATATATTTCTTTACAAGACTATTGTTTTTGTCGATTTCAATCCATTTCAATATGTCCTTACTAGGCGTATCATAGGGGGAAAATATAATAAATGGATTGTCATTTTACAAGAATTCGATCTCATTTTCGCTTCTGTGAAATCCAAGAAATCACTAGTATTCATCGAGTTAATATATAACTTTCCACAATTAGATAAAGATGTTATCCATGTTGATTTGTTTACAGACGAACACATTTTCCTTGTCTCGTCATCTGACCCCTGATATGGAGACATCGTTCTCTATATTCAAACCTTGAATTTCCCTCAACATCTCTCACGATATGACCGACGATGTATACGATACCAAGCTAAGAATTATACTATCGTCTGTGACACTTTGTATCACTGAGGAATAGACAATATCCAACACTGATTTTTAACTCATAGAGAAGTCGAGTCAGTCCTAAATGATTGCCACAGTGGGGCTTGTGGTGGTCATCTATCTGGGATTTCGAAAACCACAAACATTTTGCGAGATGTTTATTTCTATCCTTCTATATTTAAAGATTGTGTTGAAGCAATTAAGAAGTGTCACCCTTGCCAGGTGTTCACTCAGAAAATGCGCTCGCATATATCCCCTCTTTACCCATTCATTATCGTCGGTCCCTTCACCAAGTGGGGGGTGGACTTTGTGGATTGCAACCCAACTTCGGCTAGGGGAAATCAACACATTATCATTTCCATTGACTAATTTAATAAGTGGGTTGAGGCCATGCCTATAATTAAATTCGACGGGAAGACTGTAACCTTCTTCGTATTCAATCAAATTATTGCCTGGTTCAATATCCCTAGTGAGATTGTCACTGATCATGGTAGTCACTTTCAGAATGAAATGATGGAAGAGCTAGTATCTACGTTGGGGTTTAAACATGGTCATTCTTCCCCTTACTACTCGCAGGAAAATGGACAAGTAGAGGCCTTCAACAAGTCTCTCAAGGCCATTTTATAGAAAACTATCAACCAGAGTAAATCTGATTGGCACATTATGCTATATCTCACACTCTGGGCATATCGAACCTCGCTTAAGACTTCCACCAGTTTTTCCTCTTTCCAGTTAGTACATGATGTGGAGTCGATATTACCTATTGAGTGTGAAATCCATTCTCTTAAGTTGGTAGTTGCACTCCTACCTGACACTTCCGATATCGAGCGATGCCTTGTACACCTAGAGATTCTTGAAGAGTAGCGTCGAGATGCCTCTACGGTTATCGAGGAGAACAAAATACATGTCAAGGTCCAGTATGATAAGTATGTCTATCCTCAATTGTACATTGAGGGTGACTTGGTCCTCTTATATGATCAAGCCAAAGAACCACTGGGGGCAGGAAAGTTTAAACCCATGTAGCACGATCCTTATATCGTGTGACATTTCTTAGAAAAAGGAGCCTATGAGTTAGAAGATTATGAAGGGAATATGTTGGTCGAGCCCAGGAATGGGATCTACTTGAAAATATATTATGCTTGAGCCCCAATCTTGAGATAAATTCTTTTTATACTAATGTAATTTAGTGTATATATCTTTTCCCCTTTCTTTTCATCTTCAACTTTCTTATCGCATTTTCCCTTTGTTAGCAGATGTCAATGGAGTCTTCGGTCTACTTAGGATTCGCAGACGGAGCCATTCGTCATACACAGGACTTGGCTTCCATCGCTTGGGTGGTTTACTCACCCGAGTGTCTACTGGTGTTTTCTGATGGCATATGCCTAGGGCCATCCACGAATCATGTGGTCGAATATAGCATCGTTATAGAACTTTTGCGCGATTCTATCTCATACGGTATTCGATATTTAAAGGTTCTCCTGGATTCCCAGTTAGTAGTATGTCGATTGAACAACAACTACTGCATGTGTGATCCTACTTTAGTCTGACGATTCCTATGGGTACGTCTTTTGGAAGGACAGTTTGATTTTATTATTTATTATCACATTCCTAGGAGTTCTAATAATGTATCTGATGCTTATGTTAATTTTGGTTTAGATTGGAATTTGTCACATAACTAAAGCAAATAAAACCATCTAATCAATGTACACATCGTAATATAAGTAAAGCTGAATATCCCTGTTTTATATATATTTCAAAAAAATGGTGTTTATAGTACAAAATTGGGGCTAACACCCTCAATACACATATATAGTCGATAATACAATATCCATGACATCTACGCCTATGGCATCAGATGTGTTCCATGTTAACAAAATATGGTGTTTGTGAGACACTGAAAGAGTCACACCCAAGCTCTGGGCACACCAACTACTTGCCACTGCATGGCTTCTGACAGATCCTCTACTTGAACCATCAGAATCCTTTGATTCAAATGAGACAGGTTTCCATGCACGATTTGAAGGACTCTCTTAGTTTCTCCTCCCACTGCCTCATCTCCCCGGTGCCTTCAACGATGTCGGGGAAGCCCGTCCGGCTGTCGCGGACCCACGTTTGCATCACATAAGTGTCTAGTTAGTGCTTAAGCATCATCCAAAAAAATATTTTTGTTTCATTATACAAAAATACAAAAAATTGAAATATTTAAAAACATTTGACATACCTATGTCCCCGTAGGCGGTCCCTGGTGGGAGTGGTATGTCAGGGTCCCCTCTGAAGTCGATCCCTGCATAGGGGTAGTCATCCAGAGCAATGACATGTCGCCTCCACCAGTAGAAAAAATCCTTGCTGTAGGGAGAGGGCACCCTACCTCCCCCATGCCGCATCATTACCTCGGTCCACAGTGACATGGCTGGATCACGAGGTCCTCTCGGAAGAATATCGACTCTAGGTCCCAAACCTAGAACCTTCTCAAAGAAAAAGGTGCATAAGATAGAGGCAAACCCAAAGTTCATCTTGCTACCCTGTTTGCACTTTTTCAACTGGCTCTTCATATTAGCTAGTAGTGAGGTACACCAATCATATACTGTGGGTATCAAACACTCTATGGCATAGAACATGAGTAGCCTTGATGCCTGGTGCAACGAAGCCGATCCTATGATCCTGGTCAATACAAGGACAACAATCTTGAGGATGAGATTGTTTATTGCTCGGATGGGGAGTTGAATCCCGAGCTTTAAAGTCCCTGCTACACAATGAGCATCTATGTACTCCTCTATTTTCATACTTCTCCCAACTCCCCAGGATTTGAGGTTCACCACCTCACCCCATCATGACAACCCAGTAAAAAAAGTATATGTCCTCTATTTCAATCCTCAATGGTTTCCCATCGAGGTTGAAGCTCTCACTATCAGGATCCTAGTAATCCACATGCATATCAAGCAACCTCACCTGGGCCCTCATACCTTTGAGTGCCCAAAATTTGTATAAGACACATCTTTTCAACGCCATTTGGTCCCCCGAATCTCTATCCACAACATCATCGACCTCCTCGCGCTCTCTTTCCCTTCATTCTAGCACCATTCTGCCAGATAAAAGTCGAATTTTGAGTTAGCAACCATATAAATCATTGATTACGTACTTGTACGTAGGTTTCTTCATTTACAGTCGCGTATAGGGATGAGTATACACACCCTTTATTTTTCACAGTCATGTATAACCTCACGTATACGCGACCCGATGAATGATAGCCCGCGTACACTGAATTACTCAATTTGTGCCCTAATTTACTCAAAATTTGAAACCTAATTTAAAAATTTAATCTACTAGAAAGGAAGAGGAGGGGAAGAGGAATTACCTGGTCCATAAAATTTTTAATTTCATTTCCCGAAGCTCCCGCAATCACCAGTTGAAGATCAGAGGTAATTTGGTCCAATTTTCACTATTTGGGTAAAAAAGTCAAAATGACATAGTAATTTTTGGTTTTGTTACTATTTATAACATTTTTTTCCCACTTTCTATAGTTTTGAGTCATTTTTTCACCTCATGGACTAATATAGCAATGGATTGAGTTGGTTTTTGTAGTTTTCACCAGGGATTCTTGTGGATTTCAATGTTATATTGATCGTTCGTAAACACAGGCATGTATTTTTATTACCCAACATATAGGATAGGTATCCATTCCATCATGCACTTTTTCATTGTCCTATAACTGTCACTTTTACGCCTTAGGTATGAACCCATTTGTTGCGACACAGAACCTTCCATCTGCTATAAGACGTGTCATTATCAAGTGGTAGAGACTTACCAAACATATGTGCCCTAGTTAGATCCTTTGCTTCATTTGGTGCCCATGCAAAGATTTTTTTTCCATAGGATCGGGAGTCCCTTATAAATAATACATGACTTTATGTTGAGCCTCATTTCTCACTCATAAACATGCTTTCTTATATCTAGAGGACTCCCAACCGAGTTTAATTTAAGCTCTTTTCCAACTCGTCTTCAAAAAGAGAAAATATTGTTGAGTGAACTTGTCTCTTTCACAGTTGTAAATTGGATTTGAAAGGACGTCTATTTGGCACAAGTTTATCCCTTTTTCACACAAATTAGTTAAAATGTCATGAAAAAGGACATTTTTTGGCATTAAGTTGTGATTGCATCTCATGCCCTTGCTTACAGTATTGAGCCTATAGCTGGTTCTCGCTTTGCATTATAAATTGTTTTCCTCAAAAAAATTTCATCCTCAACCAAGCAGAGCCTCATTTATATCCTTCGTAATTTGACACCCTATACCTTGGAGGGAACATTCCGCTGAGTCTCCATCTCCCACATGCATCTCATTGCATTGAGCATAGGTATGTTCCACTGCCAAAACTAGTTTTTCTTACTTGCGACACTCGTTTCCTCCTCTGTATCATAGAATTCATTTGTCTATGAAAAAACAAAAAAATATGGGTGGGGAGGGAGTATTATCTTATATTGACAGAAGTCATGTTGCCTTTGAACATAGAACAAAGTTATTGAGTCCATTTGTCATCATAATTTTGGGTTTAGCATGGCCTTAGAAAGTTGAGCTTGTTACAGAGAGTCTTCTCTATCGACTGGTTACTCTTCCAGTCCCTATGGAGAATTTCATTGATGCCTCCTGCATCTCACAGTTTCATCATTGAGTCTATGTTGTCAGTGTCTTTCGTGTGTCTCATGATCTTGTTCAAAGGAAGTCTATCAACCTGTGTCAACGATTTCTCAGAACTTTCGACTTTGCATGTTGGCCATACCCTCAGTTTGTCTCAGAATCACATGATACTGTAGTCCTATCATGCACCCTAGTCCTACTTTCATCATTGGTAGGTAACCTTGAACCCAGCAGTCGACATTTCATCATCGGTCATTGACTGGGTGGTTCCCCTTGTGTTCGATGACAAGACATCTATTCACACATTAGGATTCCTGTAGTGTCTTGGATGCCATTACCCTTATTGGTGGTTTCCTAGCCTTTGTCGACAATTTTCCTCATTGGATGCTATTCAGACGGTATTTTTTGTGTACGCTTGCACTTGGCATAAGCAAAAGACACACAGGGTCGTTGGTTCATGAACATCTTCTTCGTCCATTTTCCTCCAAATCATGAAGCTCTTTATTTGTACCTCGTGTTGAATGATGAGAGATGCCTTAATGCTCTCCTTTCAGCAAGTCTCCTTCCATTGACTTCAACTCATCTATTCTGGAAACAAGACCTAGATTAGTATGAGTACCTTGAGGCTTGCAATCATTAGTGGCAGGTTCTCTCGCCATCGACAATTGGTAATACATCAATGTCTCTTGATCGATGGATTAGTTAGGTGTTCGACACCGACTCCTTTATTCACACTTGTAAGAATGTACTCAGTGCCTTGATACCTACTTTGATTATCAATAGGATGTCTCACATTTGTTAACGGTATACCTCAATGACCAGTAATCAAATGATGTCTCATTATGTTCAACCTCAACTCCTTTATTCACATGATGTAGACTTTCACCCTTAGCGGATTGTGTAGAAGACTTGAAGACATCAATATGTGGCCACAAATTTCCTGAGCTATTGCTTCCTTTTCATTGGACCAGTACCTATATGACTTCAGTGATCATGGGAGATCATATTGTACTCCATTGTATACAAATATCTCCATATTGGTTTTGAGACTGGTTCTACTGGTCCTTGTTAGTGACTATGACAACCTTGGCATGTAACCACATTTGTATTTTCCTTTTCATGGCCATAGATAGTTGTTTAGTATATGTTCACATGGATCTACAATGTAATTCAATTGGCAGCCATGTATGCAAATTCAGTGCAAAATGTAATGAGCAACTAGTTCTTCCCCATCACTCCACTTATGGGTTGTTTATAATGTATTTCGTTTGTCACAGATACTCCTCTGACCTCACACATTAGGGGGCATCTGTTATAACAAGATTTGCCTCACCCTATGAAATCTTGCACATACGACCTTTTTCCATTTCCCCATGCAGACTTGTCATCCCTTTTTGCAAGTTCTAGAGATAAAAATACATTTTTTCCACATGTACGCACATTGCCTACTATAAAACATGCGTATATGTAGGCGTCTCCATTACAACTCATGTACATCACGATTTGTGCCCAAAAATGAAAAATGGAGTCAGGTTTCCATGTCACGACAGGATATCTATAATCATTGACCTTCCATATACTGGAAACTTTTCGACTCGGCCCTTCAGTTCCATTTAAAGGATATAAATGGGCCAATTCCGAGCCATGGAAAGAAGGAGAAATAATTCAACTTTGAGAGAAAAGTTACTCTGGAGAAATCATTTACTTCATATTGAGTCTACATCCCTTTGTCCTTTAAGTCTTAACACAGTTTTCAACCACCAAGCTCTTCCCTTATTGATTGATAACCTCATTGTCTCTCTTCTATGAGCTTGCCTTTGGTGGAGGATTGAAGTGGTGGAGGCCCAATTGGAAGGAACTTAGTTTCTCAGTTCTGAACCGTGCCAACATGGAAGTCTGTAACTTTCTTACTTATGTTGATCATATATTAATAGAAATACTCTTTTCCCATCCAATTGATATCTCACAAATATTTGAATTATTATCCATGGGCGTATTTGTTATTTATATTAATGGATTATGCTATCTAATGTGCTAACCTCTTATATTATCACCATATGATTACTTTGCTTGGTTGTTGAGAACTAATTGCAGGTATATAGCTTTGGGTAAAAGTGCTCAACAATGAACTTCATCGAACATCTCGACGAGGTAGGCCTTTTGTCTTATCTCGCTAGCATATTGGTTTATATAGCATATTTTGGGATAGAGTTGATTTTTGCAGTAATTTTCGTCTGTTGTGGTTTGCCCTAGCCATAGAGAGTTTTGCCCCTTAAAAATATTTTGTATTTTTATTTATATTATGTTCATAACATTGCCTTCCCCTTAAAGATCCTTTGTATTTATATCGTCTCCTTATTCTTTATCCTTGAATTAGTGATTGTTGAGGACTTGAAACGATAGGATCTTCTAAGCGCTGCCTAGAACCGTCGAATTGTAAGGGAGTTTGCCCACCTTAAATCGATCTTCTGCACAATGGGGACTTTATGGGGTTCTTGTAGACAATTTGATGTATTTTGACTCCCATGATAACTTCTACCTTGAGCATCATTTGTAATGGAGGTAATAATTTTTGACATATTTGTCATTTGTTTCTTTGGATACATTGATTGGTTGAAGTATCGATTTTTGTGCTTAGGATGTCTATAAGGCATCCTTGCACCCTGATATTTACTTCATGTACTTGTAGCTTATTCTTTATTAACACTTGTAATTGAGTCTTCTTCATATCCCTATCTTGTTTCTACTTCAACATGTGAAGACCTCTTTACATCAACTGAATCCTTTTGAGCTGTAAGGTTGACTGGGTCTGTATTAATTGCTTTATCCACCATCGGGTTTTTTCCATTAGAAGACTTATGTAGTTCCATAGGTTTAGTCATTGTCTCTTTATCAACCAATAATTCCTTATTGGTAATTTGTTCTAACTTGTCTTGTACCATATTCTTATTACTCTTTATCTTCTTAATCTGGTTGAGTAAACTTTGATTATGGGCTTTTAGGCGACAAATTTCTTCGTCTTTGTCTATGACGATTTTGTCACTTTATTTTTGGATCTCAAGTATTGACCGTTGTTTGTTTGCCAGTAGTATTTTGGATATCTGATCATGATCTTTTGACGTAGATATTGAATCTAACTTCAGTGAGACGTCATGTAATTTTAATTTTTTCTTCTTGTAGGAAAACATTAATTTTTTTTTCTCAAGGTTTAATATTTATCTACCCAGCGTCTCTAACCAAGTCAATATAATGATTATATCAACCTCTTTTTCATATATATTTTTAAGCATTCAAAGCTTTAGTTGAGAATGAGACTGATATGAAAATAAAATGCTTAAGGTCGGATAATGGAGGTGATTTCACATCCAATGAATTTGAAGAATTCTATGAAACCCATTGAATAAAAAGAAAGTATTCAACTACAAGAAATCCTCAACAAAATGGAGTAGTTGAAAGGAAAAAAAGACATGTACAAGAAATCGTTAGGACAATGTTAAATGAAGAAAAACAGTCAGACAAATTTTAGAGAGAATCAATTTACATTGTTTTTTACATACTGAAATGAGGGAAAATCATATTCAACAATGGAAAGACACCCTATGAACTATGGAAAGGTTGAACAACATCAATCAAACACTTCAGAATCTTTGGAAGCAATTGTTAAATCAAATGAGATGATGAAGATCTAGGAAATTTTTAATCAAGAGCATATGAAGGATTTTTTCTTGGATATTCATCAAGAAGAAAAACCTATAGATGTTACAACAAGACAATAGAATATTGTTGAAAGCATTAATATCAAAATAGATGAAGAACTGCCAAACAAGAACAAATTGGAAGCATAAGAAATGGATTAAAAAAAAGAATAAGAAGAAGCATATGAAGAAGAAGAACAAGAAAATGAATAAGAATAAGAAGAAGCAAAACTCCAAGATACACAAACACCATACAGGTTGGTGTGGAAAAATCATCTAGAACACTTAATTCTTGGTGATAAAAATGATCAGACTTAAACTATGAGAAAATTGAAAAGCAGCTCTGAACAGGTAAATATCTCTTTTCTATCCAAAATAGAGCCTAAATTATGTGTAAAAGCAAGAAATGATCAACATTGGGTAAATTCTATGGAAGAAGAGTTAAACCAGATTGAGAAAAATCAGACATGGGAACTTTTCCCAAGACCCAAGGATAAAAATATGATTGGTACAAAGTGGGTAATTAGAAATAAGTTGAATGAAGATGGAAAATTAGTAAGAAATAAAGAAAGAATGGTTTGTAAAGGGTATGCTCAAGTAGAAGATATTTACTTTGAAGAAACCTTTGCTCCTGTTGCAATACTAGAAGCCATTATAATATTTTTGGCATTCAGAAGCTTCAATAATTTTAAGGTGTATCCGATGGATGCCAATTCATCCTTCTTGAATGTATATTTAGAGGAATAAGTGTACATTGAACACCCTGAAGGATTCTTATTGTCAAAAAATGAATATTATGTTTGCAAATTGAAGAAATCACTTTATGGATTAAAGAAAAATCCAAGAGCATGGTATTCAAGACTTGAAAAGTACTTGCAACAACAAGGTTTCAAAAGACAAACAACATATTGCAATATTTACATCAAAATAGATAATGCAGAGATGTTAGTCATTGTAGTTTATGTGGATGATACCATTTTTGGAAGTATTGTTGATAGAATGAGCCAAAAGTTTGCAAAAGAAATGCAAAAAGAATTTGAGATGTCCATGCTTGGAGAATTGTCATTCTTTTTAGGACTGCAGATTACTCAAACCAGCAAAGGAATATTCATGTCCCAGACCAAATATATCAAAGAGATGTTGAAGAAGTTTAAAATGGAAGATTGCAAACCTATCATCATACCCATGGTCACTGGTTGTAAGCTAAGTAAAGAAAATGAATCAAAGGAAGCTAATCAAACCTTGTACAAATCAATGATATGCAACCTTCTGTGTGTAACAACTTCAAGACCAGATATCATGCAGGAAGTAGGGCTAGTTGGTGTTGAATTTTTGCAACTTCGAGCAGTCATTGTCCACGGGGAAGTACAAGAAGACCCATCTGAACATTAAAAAAAATCCCCAGGAAGAAATTGAAGACCCAGGAAGAAAAGTTGGCCCCACTAGTAAAAGAAAAAAATTAATAAAGTAAATTGAAGACCTAGAATGAGAAGTTGGTCGCATAGAAAAAAGACAAGCACCTGGATAAGTATAAATATAGGCAGAGTCAATTCATTATTACACATACAATTCTCCTTCTACAATGTGCACTAGCTAGTTGCTTCATTCCAATTGCACCTTTCCAATTGCAGTTCTTGGTCTAGTTACTTATGCACTATCTTGGAGAGGCGATATGCCTGGAGGATATTTCTCTTGATTATTCTTGGACATATTATTGAGGAGCTATAATTGGGGAGGAATTTCTATATATGGTATCTTGATATATTGATGGTGATGTAATGATAATATCTTGGACTGAATTCTTCTATAAGAAAGGTTGTTGGGTTTTCTCCCAAGGTGATCCAAGTGGATATTAGTGGCCACCCACCTATTCCAACTGGCTCCTCGTGTCCATTTTTTTTTAGCACATTCTTCTCTACTACTTTGTAATTGTGGGTTCTACACTTCCGGGGTTGTCTGAAGCCCCACACATCCTCTAGGGGGATAAGGGTGGCCTCTCACCTAATCCAACTAGCTTATTTTGTATGTTTTCATGTCAGCACATCTTGTTGTACTTTTGGGGCTGTTTTGGGGCCCTAAACATTGTTTTTTTGTCTCTCCACAGTCAAACTATAGACGAAGTCACAATTTGACAATGAAATGTGTAGTTCTATGAAAGACCTTTCCAATGGGATATCACGTGCCTAAAATGGAGGTCGTATGAATAAGTTACGGCCCTAGGAAGTTGAGGTACCAAATTACACCAACTTACCTATAGGGCCCACATGAATTTTGGTGTTTCACCTTCTAGGGTTAGGTTTTTGGATGTCTAGGGTTTTGGCATTCATGAGTAATATCAAAAAGGCCTATGGAGCCTCATTGCAATCCATTCTGATCAGACGGATGTGCGTAGCAGCCACATCTATTCTCAGAGATAACTACCACAATTCGAGCAAGTTTCAGTTCTGCAGTTTTACAGTTTCAGCCTATTTCATTATTTAATAGAAGTTATTGTTCACTGCATATTTGTGTTATTCTCCATATATATGTGTTTATTGTATTTAGTCTGTTAATTAGTTCATTCTGATCCTAAATCTCGATCAGTGGTATCATAACAATCTGCTCTTCATTTATTTTTCTTCGTGCATGTCCCCGACAATATTTGGGTACAAGAAGTTGGGACTTGAACCAATCGAGACATTACCATATGGACTGCACCGAGCCCAACAAAAGACCACGGGGGACGAAAAGAAATATGATGGAGTAGGATATCCTATGAAAATGTTGCTCAAGGAATCCCTCGTGCGACAAAGGAATGAAATGATGGACAACTTCATGCATATCCTTTGATGGATTCCCACAGGAGAAGCATCTTCATCAAGCAGCCATGCAACCCCCTTCAAGGTACAGGTAAATTTTGATATTCCATTATTTGAAGGACTGATAGATGTAGATGTTGTAGATATATGGTTGAATCTACTCGAAGGATTATTTTCGGTCCACAATTTTTCCGATAGGGAAAAGATCACTTTTTCACTCCTCAAGGTTGTTTCCCATGTTAAAGACTAGTGGGATACTTACTCTAAGAAAAGGGATGTGGAGGAATATATAATGTTTGTGGTGGCCCCTACATGGGATTCATTCCAGGATGCCATTAAAGAATAGTACTACCCTGTTGGAAGCTACGAGGACCAGTACACCAGATGGACCAACCTACGTCAAGAACGAGACCAAACAGTACCAAATTTCACCAATATTTTCCATACCCTATGCACCAAATTGGGTATCAAACAGGGATGATTTTAGGGACTAAAGTTCTCTCATGGGCTAATTTTCCATGGTTTTTCCCAAAAAATGATTCGCTATTCTAAAAATGATTCTCCCAAATTCTATAGGATAAAATTATTGTACCTTAAAAATCACCAAACTTTTATACAAAATATATAAAATCCTTAGAAGTTTGAATATTTTTCTAAAAATATCACCAAATATTTATAGTTGGCATGTGAAGGATTTGTAAGATTCACTCAGGTTTCTACATTTTAAAATAATTTTTCATCCTTAAAATCATCCCTGGTATCAAAGACTCCAAGCATCATATGGTGCTCAAATACCGTGGTTGTTTGCATAGATACATTCAAACAGAAATAGAGTTCCTGGACATCATCTCTTTGGGCACGACCTATATATACGATGTTAAGATCAAGCACAAATTTAAGCAGAAACGATGAGAGTTTGGATCTGCAAACCCCTCACAGCTGAAGCAGGGAAAAGGAAGCCTCAAGCCACACAACAAGGGACCACGTCAAGATGGTCTCCCTCAAGAAAACCAGTCCAAGCCACAACAAAAGAAGGGCAGTGGGAATACGAAGAAGGACACGAAAAAATAGTGCGAGTACCATAAAATTCCTTGGCACAACACCAAAGAATGTCTCTCCAAGAAGTCCCTCGTGGCCAAGATGAAGGCTTCTAATTCAGAGGCCGATTCTGATTCTGAGTCAAATCCTGAAGGAGGGAAGCACATTATCGATGTTGAACCCAGTGACACTGTTGCTACCACCAAATTTTGACCGAGAGAACTAGAGTAACCAGAAGAAGGGGAACACCTATTTCACTCATAGACGTGGGTCAAGGGGGATTCGATTCATTTCATTGTCAATGGCGGTAGTTAGAAGAAAATGATTTCAATAGAGGTCATCAAGTGGCTGGACCTACCAATGACACTACACCTACAACCCTACACCATCGGTTGTCTTTGCCAAGGAAGAGATCTCCATGTCAGCCAATAGTTTCGTCTGCCCTACAACATCAAGCCTTTCAAAGATGAGGTACTATGTGATATTGCTCCTCTTGAAGTTTGTGATGTTATTTTAGGAAAACCATATTTGTGGAAGCATCATGTTGTGTATGAGTCTAGACCCTGTAGTGTTATTATTACTTTGGGTAGACAATTGTACAGGATCCCAGAAGTAGCATCGTCTACTGTTATTTCTTTAATCTCTGCTAAGAAATGAAACAAGGTCATTTCATAGTCTGGGAAGTTCATCTTCTTTGTGATATTTGCTCATAGTAAGTAGAAGGTCACCGCCACATCTGTGGCCTCTACACAGTGCCTCCCTTTGAACATAAGAAAGTGGACGAGATCGTGGAAGAATACAGATACATCTTTTCCTCACCTATAGGGGTACTGATACACTTCCAATTCAACCATCCAATTGATCTGACCCTCGACAAACCTCTACCTAATGGACCAATCTATCGATGCTCACTGATGGAAAATGACGAAATCAGGCGTCAGGTATGAGAGCTTCTTCAAAAGGGGCACATTAGACCTAGCTCCTCCCCTTGCAGAAGCTCAATTTTACTGGTGCAGAAGAAGGACGGGACTTGGCGAATCTGCATTGATTACATAGCCTTAAACAAAATCATAGTCTGAAACTGCTACCCCATTCCTAGGATTGATGACCTTCTTGAACAACTCAAGGGGAAAATTTCTTCAGCAAGATTGACCTAGATTCTGGCTACCACTAGGTTCCCATCGAACCAACTGATGTATGTAAGACAACCTTCAAGTCTAAAGAAGGTCTATATGAATGGCTAGTCATGCCCTTTGGCTTAACAAATGCACCAAACACTTTCATGAGGTTGATGGATGATGGATTGAGACCCTTCACCAAATCCTTTGTGGTGGTATATTTGTATGACATCCTCATCTTCAACAGAACGTGGGAAGAGAACATGCGTCATATTCAACAGGTTTTGAGCACTCTGCAGCAACACAAGCTGTATGCCAACTTGGAAAAATGCTCTTTTGGCATGAACATTGTCCAATACTTGGGCTACATTGTTGATGAGCATGGGGTACATGTTGATCCAACTAATATACAAGTCATCTGTGACTGGGCAGCCCCGACCACACTGACCTAGCTTCAGAGCTTTTTGGGGCTAGCCAACTTCTACCGATGGTTTGTGTTGGGATTATCCCATATTGCATGGGCCCTCAACCAGGTGACCAAGGGAAGTGTTAGGGCCAAGTTCGTGTGGGAGAAGGAGAAATAATGAGAATTAGATGATCTGAAGCATTTCTTGTGCTCAGATCCGGTACTCTCCTTGATCTATCTGCAACAACCATTCGAGATTGAGACTGATGTATCTGACTATGTTGTGGGCCTAGTTCTCACTCAACATGGTCATCTGATGGCATACCATAGTGAGACACTCTTCAATACTATTCAAAAATACCCCACCCATGACAAGGAAATGTATTCCATTGTACAATATTGTCGTCAATGGAAACATTACATTCTGGGGAAAGAGATCATCATAAACACTGATCACTAGCCTCTGTAGTTCATACAGACATAGGGGAAATTGCAGAACGACCACCATCAGAGGTGTTCCACCTACTTGTAGTAGTTTCATCTCAACATCAAGTATAAGACAAGTATCTCCAATCGTGTCTCTGACTACCTCAATTTTTCCTCTATGGCTGCACTCAACACTATGCTCCATTCCTGTGGACATGAAGCCTTTGAGTGGCCCCAACTTTATCATAAAGATCCGAACTTCGCCACCACATATAAACTCTTGGGTACATGTGTAATTGTCATTGATTTTCACATTCGGGACAGGCTCTTATGCCACCTAGGACATCTCTATGTTCCTACAAGAAAGCGTGTAAAGATGATTTGGGAAGCCCACTACAGTCGGGTGGTAGGACATTTTGGCATAGAGAAAAGTGTGGCCATTCTTCAGAAACATTTTTATTGGCCAAAACTTCGACAGGATGTCAACAAGTATATCATATTTTCACTGCCTGTGCCATTTCCAAACCTGCCATCAAGAAGCAGGGCTTATATACCCCTCTTCCTATTCTCGAGAAGCCTTGGGAATCCATCTCAATGGATTAAATGTTTGTCTTGCTATCCACCAAGAAAGTAAATGGCTGCGTGTTTGTGGTCGTTGATTGGTTTTCGAAGATGGCCATCCTCACAGCATGTAAGAACAATGTCATAGTGGCAGATACTACCAATCTCTTCTTTGAACGAGTGTGAGTCCAATTTGGGATACCACAGACCATCATATCCAACCGAGACAATAGGTTCCTCAACACCTTTTGGTAGAGTCTCTGGTCTCTTTTGGACACCAAGCTCACCATATCCATTGCTTTCCACCCCCAAACTGATGGCCAAACATAGGTCGTCAATTGAATGGTTGTGCACATCCTTCAAATGTACATTTCTAAGAATCCATGTACATGGGATGAGAGTCTCCCCTATGTCCAACATAGATACAACATGGATCTCCATAGTTCCACTGACCATAGCCCATTTCAGGTGGGTTTGGGATTCCAACCCTACAACATGGCTCTCCATAGTTCCACTGACCATAGCCTATTTTAGGTGGGTTTGGGATTCCAACCCTTGGGACCCATTGATGTTGCACTCCCTCTTGTCACAACATAGACAGACTCTTCCCCTGATCAGTATGTGATTGACAAAGTCACTAGATTCATTGAGCGGATTCATCACATCCGCCAAAAGGTCTAAGAGATTTTGTAGAAATCCAATGATAAGTACAAGCAATGCCATGATCAACACAGGGTACCACACTAGTTTCAGATTGGCAAAAAAATTTGGTTACATCTACAGAAGGAGAATCTCACCGGGCCCCATCGAAAGCTTCACCCACTTCATTATGGGTCTTACACTATCACCAAGGCTGTGGGTAGAAATGATTTTGACCTCAAAACTCCACCCTTCCTTGGTCTACATCCAGTATTCAATGTGGACCTCTTTCGGCCATATTTTCCACCATTATTAGACACTTTTGAGATCACAGAAAAGATGACACCAACATAGCTCAACCCTGACGGCATGGAACACGCATCCACTGATCAGATTGTGGACACATAGGTCAAGGGCGCTCGCCAACAACAAATCCAACTTTATCAGGTTGTTAAGGCATGGAAACTCCTACACCAAGGCAAGTGGCTCACCCAGGACCAAATACAACTGAATTTTCCTCACCTGATGGGGGAACTCAATGCAATGGAGACCATTGCTTCCTAAGGGGGGAGGATTGATCTAGGTGGATATTGGTGGCCACCCACCTATTCCAATTGACTCCTCGTGTCCATTTTTGTTCAACACGTTCTTCTGTACTTCTTTGTAATTGTTGTTTCTACACTTCTAGGGATGTATGAATCCCCACACATTCTCCAGGGGGATACGGGTGGCCTCTCGCCTAATCCAACTGGTCAACACATCTTATTATACTTTTGGGGCCGTTTTAGGGCCCTAAATGTTGTTTTCTTGGCTCCCTATAGTAAAATTGTAGACGAAGTCATAGTTTGATGGCAGAATGTGTAGTTATCTGAAAGAGCTTTCCAACGGGCTATCACACGCCTAAAATGGAGGTTGTATGAAAAATTTACGGACCTAGGAAGTTGAGGTACCAAATTACACTAACTTACCTATAGGGCCCACATGACCTTTGGAGTTTCACCTTCTAGGGTTAGGTTTTTGGATGTCTATGGTTTTGGAATTCATGAGTAATATAAAAGGGCCTATGGAACCTCATTTTAATCCATTCTTCTCAGATGGATGTGTGTAGCAACCACATCTATTCTCAAAGATAACTACCACTATTCGAGCAAGTTTCAGTTATGTAGTTTTACAGTTTCAACCTCTTTCATGATTTAATATAAGTTATTGTTCAATGGATATTTGTGTTATTCTCCATATCTCTGTGTTTATTGTATTCATTTTGTTAATCAGTTCGTTCCACTCCTAAATCTAGATCGCAAGGTTTGGTTTCCTAGGATAAATTCATGTGTTCTTGTGTCTATTATGCATGGTTAATATTTCTAGATCTTGTTATTTCCACTGAATTTTTATAGTTGATATTTTTCAATGTATATTTATTCTATGATAAATGTTGTATGAAAGTGAACCTTGTTTTGAAATTACAAGGAAACAATTATCAAGATCCGAGAATCAGAAAAATCAACATGGTATCATAGCTTTGTTGAAATATTGCCATTGCACAATTTTTTGTTAAGGCCTGAACTTGTCAATCTTGGTGATAACTTATTGAGAATTTGTTGGATCTAACTCGACCATTGATCAACTCACCTTGCTCCTACACATTTGTTGCACCTCTTAGAATGCAGTGAAAGTTGAAATTTCACCCTAAAACCTACTATGACAGTTGCAACAACATTCTGTAAAGCTTGCTGAGAAAATTATTGGGTTGAGTTGAGAACAATATTAGCATATACCAACTCGACTTTCCCTAGTGCACGTACTGCACTTCTTAGACTGATAATCCGTCAAAATTGAAATTTTAGGGTTTTCATGCTATTAACATTTTTCCTAACATTGAACCTTCTTATTCAGATTTATAACTTCTTCTTGTTGAGATGATGTACTATATCATATTAGAATACAAGAAGGATGGTGTTACAAATTTCATAGCTACACACTTGTACATAAGTTATATCATGAGAGTTTTTTAAGGATATTTTCACTTGGAAAAAAAAGGACATTCATTCAAGCAGTGACAGTAGATCTAAAAGGATCTTAGATATAGTGCACTCAGAGGAAGCTCAAGAGATAGAGGTAGCAGTAGTGATGTCTCCTATAGTATATGACAACACAAAATAAAATGGAATAATAGAAGCAAGACTCCAGGTTTGCATATCAAGTTTGATATTTCATATTGCTGCATCTTAAGAAAATGTTGTAACTCAGAAAACAATCTTTAGAGTTCTATTACTGATGAGTAATTTTGGTATCAAATGTTTAGTAACACTTCAATATTGTTGGTACAATGATTGTTATGTAAATTCTCACTATTTAGTACTAATTATGCACTTATTTACAAGATAACATTGATGTCTTCTAGGAGATGTTCTTGGTTGTTGTCTTTGTCCCAGGCAGGTTACCATGCAGATTCCATGGAGGTTACCATGGAGATGTTCTTATTTTGTTTTGAGCAGGTTACCAAGAAGGAATGAATGGTAACAACACTAGAGAAGTGTTATTCTTTTTCTTACTCTTGTTCTTGTTCCGAGCAGGTTACCATGGATAAATAATTGGTCACAAGACTAGAAAAGTGTTGTTCTTATTTCTTATTTTTGTTATGTGGTGAACCAAGCCGGTTCACTAGGTAAATACCCAATGTAGGTAGGACAACATGTTATAATCCATAAAGGATAATATATTAAATAATAATGTATATGAATATGAGATGATGAGATATAATAAGAATGAGGGCCTTATATACCCACGCAGGGTTTCCCTTCTATGAAGAGACATGACCTTTCATTCGGAAGGTGTCTCTTCATTAATTATTGATTAACTATTATAATGTATTTATATTTATTATTATGTATTATGCTCATAACATTGCTTTCCCCTTAAAAATCCTTTTTCCTCAAAGCATACTTATGGAAGACTTATCTATTTCTCTGGCTTGTAATATCGTCTCCTTATTCTTTATCCCTGAATTAGTAATCGTTGAGGAATTTACACGATAGGATCTTCTAAGCATTGCGTAGAACCGTCAAATTGTAAGGGAGTCTACCGACCTTAAATTGATCTTCTACACAACGAGGATTTTATGGGGTTCTTGTACACAATTTGATGTATTTTGACTCCCATGATAACTTCTACCTTGAGCATCATTTGTAATGGAGGTAATAATTTTTGACATATTTGTCATTTGTTTCTGTGGATACATTGGTTGGTTGAAGTATATATTTTTGTGATTAGGAAGTCTATAAGGCATCCTTGCAACTTGATCTTTACTTCTTGTACTTGTGTATTCTTCTTTATTAACACTTGGAATTGAGTCTTCTTCATAACCTTGGCTTGTTTCTACTTCGACATGTGAATACCTCTTTACCATCAGGTTGTTTCCATTTGAATAATTTTGTAGTTCCATAGGTTCAGTCATTGTCTCTTTATCAACCAATGATTCCTTATTGGTAAGTTGTTCTAACTTGTCTTGTACCGTCTTCTTATCACTCTTTATCTCCTTAATCTGGGTGAGTAAACTTTGATCATGGGCTTTTAGGTGACAAATTTCTGCATCTTTGTCTATGACGATTTTGTCACTTTCTTTTTGGATCTCAAGTATTGAATGTTGTTTGTATGAAAATAGTATTTTGGAGATATGATCAATTTATTTTGACGTAGATATTGAATCTGACTTCATTGAGATGTCATGTAATTTTAATTTTTTATTCTTGTACGAAAACATTAAAAACTTTTTCTCGAGGTTTAATATTAAGCTACCCAGCGTCTCTAACCAAGTCGAGATGAGGATTATATCAACTTATTTTTCATATATAGTTGTAACCTCGAAATTCAATATGAGTTTCGATTACATTTCATAAAAGCCTCAATGTCATATTTATTGCAAAACAAAAGAGTCTTTTGTTTCGATTACATTTGTCTTTGGAATTATTAATTGATTCGCCAAATCCATACTTATGTGATTTTTCTTCTTATTTGGGCAAATGTGGATACTAACTTATTTTTCTTGAATATTTACTCTAAATGTTAATAATCTGATGCATCTAGTTAGATGATTTTTACCAGAAAATATTTCTTCCTTAAAATCAAATTTTTAATTTGANAGAGAGAGAGAGAGAGAGAGAGAGAGAGAGAGAGAGAGAGTTAAAAAACTTTGAATGTTTTCTTATACTTTACCACAAGTAATTTTATACTCACTTAATCTTTTTTTTTCCCCTTGGTAATTAATGAAAAGTAATTTAATATTACCTTCACACTTCCCAAAATAAATCTTTTAGTTATACTCCTTCCTTAACTCACCGAATTTGTGAACTTTTAAAACAACCTTTTTTTTTTAATTAAAACTTTTGACTTTTTTATTATATATCCTCCTTTTATATT
Organism: Picea engelmannii; assembly: GCA_009831015.1. Taxonomy (NCBI): domain Eukaryota; kingdom Viridiplantae; phylum Streptophyta; class Pinopsida; order Pinales; family Pinaceae; genus Picea; species Picea engelmannii. The sequence continues at coordinate 239,749 of ML806824.1, forward strand.
TTTCACCATATATTTTTCACTTCTTAAAATTAATATAACGTAGAAGTTAATTATTTTTTTTTTCCTTTCTGTTTTGTTTTAACAAAGGTCACGACTTTTTATTAATCGATGGAAATTTACCCTTTTACTTCTATGGCAATTGTATGGATTGGTATAATGAACAATAGAGTTATTGCACTTAAAATTGTATGAAAAATGTTGTACATAATAACTTGTGGTTGCAATATTGTAAATAGTAGATATTGAGGTATGCACTGGCTGGTAATAATATTTTGTTTTTATTCTTTTTATTTTTCTTTATAATAGGAAAAACATGTTCTTTT
>ML806824.1:247367-260512 GCA_009831015.1 Picea engelmannii
CTAGATCTGAGTTTTACTGAATTACAGGACGTCCCCTATGGCTCCAAGACGTCCCAATCTGCAGACAAATGTAGAATGATGATAACCCTCCAGAAAATCCCTCAAACTGATGGTCCTACCCCTGCAAACAAAACCCAACTGTCAGAATGGCCCCAGCCCCTCAGGATAAGCTGGATCGAACCTCCCTCCAGATGATGGTGCGCCCTTGCTGAAAACACAAGAACAATACGACTTGCTACCTTCTGAAGTGGTAGATGGAGATGGGTTGAGACTAGAATGGTGTGGAGGAGTCTTTCATCCCCGAGACCAAGCTACAGAACAAGGTGAGTGGATATTTCACCACTGAGTTGCTCACAAGGGTTTGTACAACAAACTCCCAAACTGAATGCTCAAGAGCAATAGCAAATGCTAATCCAAAACCAGAATGAATAATAGGTGCACCCCAACCTCTTACTTATACTTTTCCTTCTAATTCTCTGTTGAGTTAGGTTAACTCTCAGGGATAATCTTCTATTCTTCTGTTGAGTTATATTTTACTCCTTTATCCTTTTCCTTTCTTAAGTCAACTTAAAAATATAACTTTTAACTTCTTGACTTTCCCCCCCTTCAGTGTGAGACTATGACCTAGTGGGGGTGCCTAGGCCACTGAGTCTCCTCATCACCTCTCTAAGAGGTGGGGGACATTACAGATCGTGATCAAAGACATAAAGGATCTACCCCTTCGCTCCATTCTATTTTCCATTACAAGTATAGTGGGAAGTACTAGCTCACACTTAGTTTCAAGATCATAGGTGGCCTATGGTTTACAGTGTCTAGAGCCAAATTTATTTAATTGGAGTGCAGGATTCCTTCAGAATGTGAAGGAACAAATTTCGAGAGGCAGAGTAGGGAAACATAAGTAGTTTGGATACGGTTCATTTATGTTTTTTTTCTTCCTATAACGCATTCCTTAGATGCAACCTCAGATTACATTAGCAATAAAACCGGTGGGAGAACCACGTATGGAAAGCTAGACTAGTCTATCTCCGAGGCTAGGAACAAAGTTAGAGTTCAGGTTCATTTGTGACTTCTTTGCTTGGCTGAGACACCAATTGATCATGATAGAAGACTTCCCATACGTTGGAGTGTATTTACCAAGGAGCATAGATCTGATCCTTCCAGATGGGGTGGACTGGGATGCATCAGGTAAGAAACCAAAAATAATCTTGTTAAGTGTTTTTTGATTTTAAAAATATATTATTATTTTTTTGGGTATGTAGAAGATTTTTTTAACGGATGTGTCATTTCATCGTGTAGACAGGGGAGAAACACATTCGGTAGAGATACCAGAATTGGGGCATCGTGGAGATGCTCAGATAGCAATAGATCATGAGGTAGCGTCAAGGGGTCTCCGGGAGGTTGAGACAAACCTTCGCAATCTCACGATGGGTGTCCCTCCTCTTAGGAGGAAAGACATACCCTTGCACTTGCAGAGACACACAACAGGAGTCCCTAAGGGTATTAACTCCTTACTGAGACGCGTAGCCCATGCGGTAGTGTGCTACTCAGAGCACAATGTGATGCGGGAAGACTAGGACGTCTCTGATATTTTTTGTATAGTCTGTATGACGATGTTATGGGCACGAGGACCCAACATTTTTTCCTTCCATGTACTTTTTGATGTAATCATGCATTTTCTATCATGTCGTATATATATACATATCCGAGTTTTTATGGTTCCAAATGATGTTTGCAAATAATGTTGTCTTTTTGTGATGCGTTTAATTTACATGTGATGTATGATTTATTTCCTTTTTGTAACCTCATCTATGTGCGAGATACCGATCCATGATGTAATTGGCTAACAAATCCGAAGTTGTATTAATTCCTCTTGGTATGTGTATTTATTCGATAAAATCAAACATTCTTTCAAGACGACGAACTCGTAGATGGAGACGTAATAGGATAGGATTGAAAATAATGTAGATTCGATTAAGTTGACAGACCACAAGTTGAGAGTCTAGGTTAATGATCATATGAGATATACCTAGGGAGGAGGCTTCGGTTGAAAGTCCGATGACAACATGATATTCTTCCATGTTGTTAGTTGTCGATCCTAAGCAAATACCTCCTGAACTAACCAACTCGTCAGAGTGGGAAATGACCCAAGTTGCAGAAGCAATGTTTTGGGTGTGTCGACTAGCACCATTTGCAAACCTAACAAAGATAGGAAAGGAAGATGTCATCTGCACACACAAACACAAGACAAAGTATAAGAAGCTAAGGAAAAACTTGTTCACGCAAGAGAAAAGACACAACAAACTAAAAATACAATAATTTACAAAGCACGCATGCTATATGTTCTATGCATAGTACTTCTTAAGGTAAAGCATGTTCCGGGGTCCACCCAAGGAGATTCTGTCGTCGTCAACTAGCTTGTAGGCGCATCTATATAAAACACGTTTCACGATGTAAGGACCATGGCACAGAGGTTCTAAATTTCTTGTCCCTAACTTATCATGAGCCTAGTCGTAAACGAGGACCAGGTCTCCTTCTGCAAAAGTACGAGGATGGACGGATTTGTCGTAATGATTCTTGATTTGCTTTTGATACGTCTCATTAACGAGAGAGGCATCACGATGTGTTTCATCTAACCTGGTCAGGTGTAATAAGCATTCTTCTTCAACATAAGTGTGAGGCAGGAGTTATACTTTGAGTTTCAATGAGGGAATTTCACACTCGATCGAGAAAACAAATTCTATGACATATACTAACTGTAAGGGCGTGAATCCAGTAGCAGTTTTCACTGAAGTACGGTAATCCCAAAGAGCGGAGAAAAGTTTTAGATGCCAAGATTTCTTGTTTTCCCCTACCATACGTTGAATCATGTTTTTCAGGACCTTGTTAATGGCTTCAACTTGTCCATTTTCTTGAGGATAGTATGGGGATGAGTTCTCATGGAGAAAACCCAAATTGGCATGAAAATCACTCATCATCTGGTTTTGAAAGTGTGAACCATGATCAGTGACAATGGCTTATGGAACACCAAAGTGAGTGATGATGTGGTTGAAGAAGAAAAGAGTTGCATTACGACCATCATTCAGAAAGGTAGGCATAGCCTCAACCCATTTTTTGAAGTAATCGATGATGACAATGATGTAACCGTGCCCCTCGACTGAGGTAGGCTTACACTGCATGAAATCAATGCCCCATTTGGAAAAGGGGTCGATGACAATAATGGGATGCAGCGAAGCGGGGTGGGTGCATGTAGTTTTGTGAAAAACTTGGCAGGGTGGGCATTGTTTGACTGCCTCAATACAATCTTTGAAAATAGAGGGCCAAAAGTAGTCGGCACGTAAGATTTTCTAAGTTGTAGCCAGCCTAGAAATATGACCACCACATGCTCCAAGATGACAATCATTAAGAATGCGTTCAACCTCTTCATGAGTCAAACATTGTCGTAGGATAGTATCAATACCATGACGATACAATGTGTCACCGATGATAAGCTAGTGGCGGGAATGATGGTGAATACAATGACATTCTTCATGAGAGATATCAGGCTGAAAAATGTTGGGTTTGGAGATAAAGAAGGATATCTCCATACCAAGGATTGGACGTGCTAATGAGGAACAAAGTTTCATCGGGGAGAGAATCTTTGGCCTCAGTATCATCATCAACATGGGGAAGGTTGTAAATAAGCTCCTCAAACACCAAGGATTTTTTAGCTTTGGACTTAGAAAACTCGAGATCGAATTCCTGAAGGATAACGATCCATTTGGAATATTTTTCCCCAAGAACTTGACATGTCAGAATATGATACATGGGGTTAGAGTCCGCGATAAATTTCGTGGTGCGTAGAAAAATGTAATGAAGAAATCTCTGGACATCGATGACGGTTGCCAGAGCCAACTTTTCAACATGTGAATATTGGAGCTCTGGACCAGATAGGCTTTTGATCAAATAATATATCATGCACTCCTGACTGTTAGGGTCCTCTTAAACTAACACCACAGTAATAGTGGAAGTAGAGGCTTCTAAGTAAAGGATATAGTCCTTCGTATAATTCGAAGGATGCAATAGAGATGCGTTGGTCAATGCATACTTAAGAGAAACAAAAGATAGTTGAGCAGTGTCATCCCAGATGAAATGGGTGTCTTTCTGCAATAATCGCATAAATCCTTTGGTAATCTCAGTGTAGTTACAAATGAAATGGTGAAGAAAGTTTGCTTTCCCCTGCAAACTTTGGAGTGTGTCAAATTATTAGGTGGAGGTAAAGCAAGGATAGCCTTAATTTTTAAGGGATCAACCTGAATTCCGTCCTTAGAAACAAGGAATCCGAGGAGTCGACCTGATTCGACAACAAAGATACACTTATGTGGGTTCAAATGAATGCGTTAGAACCGACATAGAATAGAAATATCCCATAGATGACCAAAATGGTATGATCGACTGGATGAATGGGTAGGTAAATCTTCGAGGTAAGGTTCCACAATATGTTTGAAGATTTACCTACCCATTCATCCAGTTGATCATACCATTTTGGTCATATACAAGCTATTTCTATTCTATGTCATTTCTAACACATTCATTTTCTGGCAATTTCTCACCTTTTTCGACTGGCTCAAAACAGTTTCCTAGCAATTTTGGCAATTTACTATTTTTAGCAGGTTTTAACTTCCGAGGCCATTTTGAGGGCCTAAATGAATGTTTTTCGAGATCAAGGTTCTCAATGATATCATAAGGCATTATTGATCCCCCAAAATTAATATCCTCGATGATACCTTTCCAACGAGCTATCATATGCCTAAAACGAAGATCGTATGCAAAAGTTATGAGCTCGGGAAGTTGATGTACTAACTTACCCAAATGGGGCCCACATGACTTTTGGCGTTTCATCTCCTAGGGTTAGGTTTTTGGATGTCTAATAATTTTGGCATTCTTTTTTATTGTAAAAAGGCCTTCAGAGCCTCATTGTAATCATCTTCTTGCGAATGCAAGTAGCCGTCACATCTCTTCTCAGAGATACGCTGCCACCATTCTAGCGAGTCTTTCACTCTGTATTTTTACAGTCTCTGTACATTTCTTTCATTAATAGAAATCGTGTATTAATGTATATCTATGTTTATGGTTGCATCTCTGATACATTTTTGTGATATTATTGAATATTTGCGATATCTCTGTGCATTTCCTTATTATATCTCCGCTCTCATTTCGTACCGAAAATAATCCGGATCAGTGGTATCAGAGCAGGTTTCTCTTGATTGTTTTTTCAATGCATGTCCCCGACGAGGTCCGAGTATAGCAAGTTGGGTCTCGATCTTGTCTCTCTTGAAGACAATCGCTCTCGCACACCCAAGAAACCCTCAATGGCGGAAGAAAAGAAAATCGACGGAGCAAACGATCCTATCAATCTGTTGCTTGAGCAAGCTCTTATGCGACAAAGGGACGAAATGATGGAGAATTTTGCCCACATCATTAAACGCCTGTTGATAGCTTCAGGTGCATATTCATCAAGCAACCACTTTGGAGGCACCTCACCTTTCAAGGTACAAGTTAATTTTGATTTTCTTGTATTTGAAGGACAAATAGATGCAGAAGCCCTAGAAAAATGGTTAACTCTGCTAGAAGGTTATTTCTCTATTCACAATTTTTCCGACAAAGAAAAGATCACCTTCGCACTCCTTAAAGCTCTCCCTCATGTCAAACATTGGTGAGAAACTTATTGGGAGAAAAGTTCCACAGAGGAGTCTAGAATATATAGGGTCGATCCCACTTGGGATTTTTTTATGGATGCGGTAAAGGAACAGTATTACCCTGTTGGCAACTATGAAGACCAGTACATGAGATGGACCATGCTGCGACAAGAGAGGGGCCAAGTAGTTCTGGAGTTCACCAATACCTTACATACCTTGCGCACCAAGTTGGGTATCAAAGAATCCAAGTGACATTTGGTTCTAAAATACCGTGGGGCTCTACACAGATACATCCAGACTGAAATGGATTTTCTGGACATCTCATCACTCGATGCTGCTTATCAATATGCTGTTAAAATTGAGCAAAAATTTAAGCACCATAACAAATGGGAATTTGGGTCTGCAAATCCGCAACAACCAAAGTATGACAAAGACGGCCCTAACAAATAGTCTCCCGAAAACCAGTCCAAGACACAGGAAAAGAAGGGTCATGGGAAGACAAAGAAGGACACTGGAAAATGGTGTGATTTCCACAAAATCCCTTAGCACAACACCGATGAATGTCACTCAAAACAATCATTGGTGGTTGAGGTCAAAGACAAGGAGCCAAACCCTGATTCAGAATATGATTCTGAAAATAATGGTAAAGGACAGATCATTGATGCAGACCCCACTGTTATTGCCGCGACTGCAACAATTCAACCATAAGAACCAATAGATCCTAAAGAGGGGGAGCACCTTTTTCATTCACAGATGTGGGTGAAGGGGACCCTGTTGCATTTTATTGTTGATAGAGGAAGCCATAAAAACCTCATCTCAGCAGAGGTCGTCAAACAGTTGGGATTTTCGACAACACCACACCCGCAACCATACAACATCGGGTGGCTTCGGCAAGGACGAGATCTCCGTGTCAGCCAACAATGTCGATTGTCATACAACATCCAACCCTTCAAGGATGAGGTATTATGTGATGTTGCCCCACTGGATGTCTGTGATGTTCTCTTGGGCCAACCATATATGTGGAGACTCCATGTTGTTTATGAGTCTCGACCCTGTAGTGTCATTGTTACTTTGGGGGGTCATCTCTACAGAATACCAGAGGTAGTTCCAACTATTGTTCCACCTAAAAAGTGTCACAAGGTAGTATCTCATACTGCAAAATTTAGCTTCTTCACAATCTTTTCAAAAGGGGAATAGAAGGACACTGCAACCACTACAGCCTTGCCCCCAACACCTTCTATCCAACAGAAGTAGGTCGAAAAGGTTGAGGAAGAGCACAAATATTCCTTCTGCACACCTTCCTCTCATGTAGCTCAAATTGTTGAACAACCCTAGCTTCAAAAGGTTCATGGCAGACTTTCACAAACTAAGCAGCGCGACGTCTCCAACAATACAAGCAGCTCACCTAGATGCAAATCCAGCAAACGATTTTCCCTCTCCCTCGGGAACTCAACACAATGGAGACCATTGCTTCCTAAGGAGGGAGGATTGATCCAAGTGGATATCGGTGGCCACCCACCTTTTCCGACTGGCTCAAAACAATTTTTTGGCAATTTTGGCAATTTACTATTTTTAGCAGGTTTTAACTTTCGAGCCATTTTGAGGGCCTAAATGAAGGTTTTTTGAGATCGAGGTTCTCAATGATAGCCAAAGGCATAATTGATCCCCCAAAATGAATCTCCTTGATGATACCTTTCCAACGAGCTATCATACGCCTAAAATGGAGATCGTATGCAAAAGTTACGACCCCGGGAAGTTGATGTACTAACTTACCCAAATGGGGCCCACACGACTTTTGGCGCTTCATCTCCTAGGGTTAGGTTTTTGGATGTCTAGGAATTTTGGCATTCCTGTTTATTGTAAAAAGGCCTTCAGAGCCTCATTTTAATCATCTTCTTGCGAATGTGACTAGCCGTCACATCTCTTCTTAGAGATAAGCTGACACCATTCTAGCGAGTCTTTCACTCTGTATTTTTACAGTCTCTGTACATTTATTTCATTAATAGAAATCATGTATTACTGTATATCTGTGTTTATGGTTGCATCTCTGATACATTTTTGTGATATTATTGAATATCTTCTATATCTCTGTGCATTTCCTTATTATATCTCCGCTCTCATTTCGTACCGAAAATAATCTGGATCAGCATATGACATGGCCCACTGGAATGTAGCACCAACATTTTTGAGGCCAAATGTTAGTTTCCGATAGGAGAAATTTCCCCACGGGAAGATGAAGGTTGTCTTATGCTGATCAGCAAGTAAAATGTCAATATGGTTGTACCCTGAGAAACCATCCATGAAAGAGAAAATCACACTACCTGCGCAATTATAAATGATATGGCCGATGAAGGGCATAGGGTGGTTGTCTTTCAGACAAGCCTTATTGAGGTCCCTATAATCAATGAAGACACAAATGGTCCCTATCTTCTTAGTGACCAGAACAATATTTGAAACCCATTCCATCAAAGGGATAGGATAAATGAAGCCAGATTTCAATAATTTCTCAACTTCTACCTTAATAGCCACAGTCTTCTTAGGATGGACTGGGAAAAGTTTCTGTTGAATAGGTTTTACACCTGGGTAAGTTTTGATCTCATGCACAATGATTGAAGGATCGATCCTCGACATTTCTTCGCAGCTCCAAGCGAAGACATCACAAAATTATTTAAATAAAGAGGTATAAGAAACCACTTCCTCAGGCGAACAATTAACACTGAGATTAATATTTTCCACGACATCTTCCTTGATCGAAATGTCAATAACAACCGTAGAGGTAATGTTTCCTAAATTCCCCTTAGAAATAGTATCTTGTGTAAGTATGGGTGATTGCAGAAAGTCGACAACATCGGGGGGGAAGATAGAGTGTATATATTCTTGTATTTATTCGAAAGGTGGAAGAAAAGAGGATCAATGATGGTTATCATCCCAAGGTACATCGTCAATGCTAAGCATTTCCATAATAGATTCGTCGGATGGAAATATTTGAGAAATGTAGTCAAAGGAAGACATCAAGGAATTCAACCAAGATGACATCGAGTAGGTGTCGGGCACCAAGAGATGTTGGTCATCTGATGAAGGAGAGGCTAATGGAATAGAAACATATGAAGCCTTGGCTGGACTAATTGGCATGGTTTCACCTAGTGCATCAAACTCTAGAGGACTAGGTACAATCCAGGGATCAGATGATTCCAAAGACTGATAAGTCGTGGTCAAAATCATATCGACTGTGGAAATATGGTGTGTGGTAGGAGGGAGTGGTGCAGGGAAGGTACCCATAAGGGTGGAATATTTTAACAATCCTACACCAACACTTTCATACGTGATCTTGTGATCTCCCAAGAAAGGAATATTGTTGGTAGGGGAAGCGTGAGTGTTGGGTGTACAAAAATCTAATTGATTGATAGTGACAATTTTTCCCTGATGAGGAAATTGTACACATCGAAACATTGACAAAGCAATGACATACATATCATAAAACCAACTTCTTCCTAGTAATAAGTTGTAATCGAGGGGAGCATCAACCACCTTGATGTCAACAGAGATGGTTTTGCCGCTCAACTGGGCAGACAGGGACTACAAAAGATTGTGAGGATGAAAACCTCGCCCATTGAATGCGTGCAACATCGTTGGGGATTTTTTAAGTGTGGGTGATTTTAAGACTTTCCAACATGATAAAGACATGACATAAGTAGAGGCTCCCTCATCCAAGATAGTGTGGTGAATTTGTTGATTGTGAACAACAACATCAATTTGGAAAGCAAGTTGGTGGGATATTCGAGACGTAAAATTGTCCAGGTTAAACATGATATTGTTGGATGACTGAGGATCAAAAGTGCCAATAGAAGCCAAGAGCATTCTACGTTGACTTGGGCAGTGTTGTAGAACTTCTAACGTAGACATAGCACATGGTGCTTGAGCCAAATATTCAACAATGTTGTAGTTCTGGGCGGCACGTGAACTAGGATTAAAATTAGATTTACGGATAGTACTCTTAGGAGGGTGTAATATAGATTCGAACGTAGGTTTTTCGATCTGAAGTGATCTATATGGAGGACTAACATATGGAGGACTAACGGATGATGGTGATGGATCCGATAAAGTACCGTTAGTGACCTTTCCTTTGTCAGGTTTAACTAGCGTGTTGTAGGTCGTAGAGCGGGTGGTTAGATCAATCCCGTTAAATATATAAATATGGGCACTTATCGTGGCTTCATCATGAGAAGGGTGGTTGGAATTTCCCCATGGAGAGGGGGTTTGAGAAACCATAGAGTGCTGCTGAGGAAAAGGATGAGTAAGCACGACGAGTTGGGAATTCCCCTTAAAAATTTTGGCCACTTCATCGCGATGTGGACAGTCTCGAGTGTAGTGATCATCACCACAAATAAGACATGGGAATTTCGGCTTCCACTGTGGTTTCTTTTTAGTAGAAAGTGGTGGGTTTTGAGCTTTGAGTTGTTCGTTGTTATTATTCTTCTTGGGTTTGTTCTTTGTCTTCTTCTTACCTCCAGATTGTTGTGAAGGCGCAGATTGAACTGCATTCACCTCATAGATTTGATTTTTGGGGGAGTTAGAGGAGAGTGCGGTCGAACTGGGAGTGGGTGCCGAAGCAGATCGATTTGTCATTCCAATCGAATGGGAAGGAGATTGGGTTGTGACGGAGCTGATAACTCCATCTGCATGTGACTTGGATGATGGTTTAGATGGATCGGTATTTGCACGGGTAGCATTTGGGATCAACTCATACAAAGTACCAGATTGTGAATAAACCAAATCTAAGTACTGAGCCCAAGAAATGGCCTCTTCCTCTGTGACTACACCACCCATGGTGACATCACGAGCAATCTGGGGTAACAATGATTTAGTGAACCATTCTGCCAATAAATGGTCAGGGATGATTTCTTTGATAAACCTTCGTCGTCGTCTCCACTCATGAATATGATCAGAGATATGAACGAAGTTAGTCTGATGAAGGGAGGTCAAGAGTTCAGTACCTGTATCATATCGAATGGGTAGTTGAAAGTGCGTGAGAAAGGACATAGCAAGGGAGTTGAAATCTTGGAATGAATCACGTGGAAGTTCAATATACCACTTGGCTGTTGAGCCCGTAAGTGTTCGCTGAAAAAGATGTAAACGTATAGAATCATCGATTAAGGAGTTTGAGGAACGCCATAAATGGAAAGTCATCAAATGATTGTTCGGGTCTTCACCAGGTTTACCGTCAAATTTTGGAATATCGAAAGGTAATTTGGCAGGGATCACTGGCCAAAAGGGATAATGCAATATAGGATCATTGGTCAACCGAGACAAGTCTGGGAGATCCAGAGTCATGAGAAATGGTAGTTGTTGGTTAACTTGAGGATGATATTGGTGTGGCATTGGGACACCAGTAGGACCGTAAACTGGTTTAGGTGGATAATTGTATCCACTAGGTCCTCATACATACGGTTGTTGCTGACCAGAATAAACAGGATTCGATGATGGTTGAGAAACATGTGCAAATGGAGGATAATCTGATGGGTTATGAGGATCATAAGTTAGTTGAGGGGTTTTCCCATAAGAGGGATAAACATTTTTTCCATGAGGAGGATAAGGTTGTTGTTTTCCTTGAGGATGTTGCCCCCCAGGGAATAGCGGATTTCTCGGAAAAGGAACGTGCCAAGGATTTGGTGTCACATTTTGTCCATACAATGGGTTATGGACTCTAGTTTGAGATTGCCCCCCAAGTTGAGGTTGTGTCCCCATTTGAGTTTGAATCCCAAATGGAGGTTTCCCCCGAGCGTGAGGTTGAGTGCCTAGATGGATCTGGAAACCAGAAGTGAATGAAGGACTGGAGGCTCCGACCGGATTAGAGCCACCAAGACCAGCTCCTCCAAACAAAGGTGTAGGTATAGAACCTCCGGGTGTAACCTGGGTAGTGTTGGTAATGGAAGGATTTAGAGCTCTGTACCCAAGTGGAATTGAAGGATTTGGTCTAAGTGGTGTTCCAATTGGAGCCTGGGATGGTGTCACATTTCCGGTGGAGATTGTAGCAATGTGTAGGACCATAGTGGAATGGGCCATCTGGATAGTAGGGTCCGAGTGAGAACCAATCAACAATTGGTCTGCAACGGTGATGAAATTATTGGTCATACCAGTAAATTGGTTTAAATGTATCATATAACTAACAGACATCTCAGGCACTTTTGATTCCATAGGTAGATTGGGACTCGCTCCTAGGTTACCGTATAAATCACATACTATCAAAGGGACAGAACCAAAACCAAAGGTTCCAACAATATGAGTCGGGGTCCTACATGGTTCACTTTGGAAAAAAGGATCCTCTACTCCAGATCCTGCGTTATCTCTAGTGGCTACTTTAGTATCCTCGATAACAACAACCTCTCTAGACAAGTTCACCCGCAATAGATGCAGATCTCGCCTAATACTCAGAGTTGGGTTGATTTGAAAATCTTCCAAAGAATCAAAAACAATTTGGAACTATTCCAAAGAGTGTGTTCTTCCAACCTCAGAGCCTAGTTCGTTATGAGCCTCAGGAGGGCCTTCTGAAGAGCTAGGAAGAAAAGGTAGATAACCTTCCAGATCTTCCGAGGGTAAACCTTGCATCCTACGTGAATGACGAAGGTCGATGTTTCTTGATCTAAGTAACGAACGAAATAAGAAATCTATGGCTGACTAACGAAAAGAAACAACATGCGTTAAGAAATCTAGGAATCAAACCAAGAAAACAAAACCTTCTCTTGATCACTGTACTAGTAGGTGATGAAATCCAACGTCACGTGATCAAGTCAAGAAGGGGCTAGGATATGAGCAGGTGGAATAGTTACAATGGCGACCTTCTTAATGGACTTATGCCTTGGTGCAAGCTTCCACATAGTAATTGTGGATTTACCCTCCAAGGAGCCCGAGTGAGTTTGACCACTATCTGTTCCAGGTACAACGAAGACTTCCCTTCATCATCACCTTGTGTAAGAACCTAAAGATTATGGCGACTAAGGACACTAACTCACAGTCAGCCCCTGGGTGGGTACAATCAACATTCCAATCTGAACGTATGGGCAGGATAACAAGTCCTAAATCCTTCAAGAGAACTGAGGACAAGTGGACCGGTAGAACTCCAGAGGACCCCGAACGGATTCAGAATTCACGAAGCACTGAGACCAAATGAAGACAGTTGAGCCTCAAGAAGAACCCCCAATATACGATATGACTACTACGAACAGTTGAGCCATAGAGGGATAATCTTTGTAACTCTCCCAAACGCGACCTCATGCGTAACCCTTGTGTGAGAGGGGGATCCCATAAATTGTTAAGCCCTAATATTGGTTCATTACCCCTTAATTGGGGCATATTATATTAGTAATGTTATTTTATTTATGTCGGCTTTAGGCCATTAGTTGTAATTATACCTGCTAGTCTCCTATATATACCAAGGAGACATTTTCATTTTGAATCATCTTGTACTTGAAC
>ML806824.1:260562-299284 GCA_009831015.1 Picea engelmannii
GGCCATTAGTTGTAATTATACCTGCTAGTCTCCTATATATACCAAGGAGACATTTTCATTTTGAATCATCTTGTACTTGAACATTTAAGTGGGGTAAAAGGAGGTTGCCCCCTCGAAGAGGCTTATTATCTGAAATTATATCTTTTTCAAGGCATTGAGTCATTTTTTTGAGGTTTTTCTATGCTATATTGGTGTTTGGTTCTTAACATATGGTATCAGAGCTCAAGGTCTTGGGGTTTCGCTACTACATCTGAGACACCTTGGTGTTTTCGCTATAACTTTTTTTCTACAATGTTTCATAAGAAACGGCTTGGAGGATATTTATTAGACGGATCAAGGTATATTGGGTTCAAAATTCAGCTCTTGAGGCCTTATAATTTCGGAGATATAGTCTGTACAATATAGGGTTCTGCAATCATCCTGAAATGCGTCATTGCGGAATTTTCTCTATAAAAAATTTTTCGTAACATTTAAGACCCTGAAATTCGGAGGCTATTTACAAAAATTAGTATGGTATCTATGGTAAAAATTTCAGCTTCTGGGTCATCTTAAATTTGTAGATACACCCTGTGTAAGATAGGGTATTTGACTAGTCCTATTGACTAGTCTCAAGAAGGTGTTCCAGGTAAAACAATCATAACTTCTTCCTAGAGTATCCAAATTGAGTGGGACTGGTTTCATTGGATCATGGACAATCTGTAGTATTCCTGGTGCGAGTTTCAAAATTTTATATCAATTATTTTATTTTATATTGCAAAATGCTAATGTTTGTTTTGAATGATTTGGAGAGTTGTGCTCACAGTGTAATCCAAAGCACTAATCCTAGTCTATTGTTGGTGGAAGATTCTAAAAACAAAATGTTCTCGATCAATTTTAGTTAGCGTTAATTTTGCAGCTGTTCTTTACTCAAGGGTGTATGAAAGTGAAACTAATGGTATTATGACTCAATTCCCAAAAAATGCATAAGAAATGATAAACAATCTTTTCTTTCAATGAATGTCTATTTAAGGGACAGAGAAGGATTTTCTTTCACTGTCAAACACTAAGATCCAATAACCTCATGCAACTGTTTCTCAATCAAGAATCCAATATGATGCTAAAATATTCATAAATTTGTTCTAATATCCAAAAACAAACCATGAAAATATATCCTTTTGTTTATATGTGAATGATAATCAACTTGATGTAAAAATTCCTATATCAATAAGACTTAAAGATATGTGAGATTTATACAATCAGAAGCAAACTTCACATAAACAAAACACACTCTCATTGTGATAAAAAAAGAAACACAAAGAAAACCAAATTTGAAAAAAGAAAACCAAAAATCTCAAAATAGAAGAAAATGCCTGAAAAAATGACATCAAAGACCAAATGGAATGGTGCATAGATCTCTGAATTCCCTTACAAAAAATTTCATTCAATCAGATAAGAGAAAAAGGAGTGACTCAAAGTAAGGAAAAAACATCAAAAAATCCAAACAAAATATAATCAATTCTCATAAATCAATAGGTTGTTGGACAAAACAGGGACACACTGAGATGGTAATAAACTTGAGCTGGTGAAATCAACAAAAATGGGCTCAAATATCAACTCCCCATAAGGTTTTTACAGGAAAAATACCAACACTCTGGTGTCAAGGGCACCAGAGCGTTGCAACGCTCTGTGGGAGGCTGCAAGGGAGTGCCAACGCTTTGGTAGTAGAGGCAGGGGAGCGTTGGGCTCTCAAAAGGCCAAAATTTTTCCCAGAACTCAAAAAAATCTCAGGGAAACCAGAAATTGAGTGTGTATGGAATGAATTCAAGACCCAACAACACATCTAAGAATCAGGGACACATCATGAGAAAGATCTAAAGGTGAGCAAAGGCCAAAAACAAGACCAAGGAAGGAAACCAAAACTGCAAGCTTCACTCCCCAATGGAGTCACCAATTTTTGTTACAGGAAAATCCCCCTGTGGACAAGTGGATTTCCTCTTTGATACTAGACCCCTATAACCAAGACAGGAAGGTGCAAATGTTGAACACTGACATTCCTTCTAATGAAGCTAAACTAGTCAAGGAATAAGAAGAAAGGAATATAAATACCTTTAATAATGTTTGTCCTTGCTTGATCCAGGCTAATCTTGATCTCCAAGTCTTTCAGAAGGTCTTGCAATCGAAGGAACAACAACGACAAAATATACTTCCTATTCCTACCATGATTAGCTTCGAAATAGATCTATCAAAAATAACAAATTTATGAAACATACACAAATTTGAAGGAAACGGTCCAAGCACACACACACACACACACACACATATATGATAACAAAGCAAAGTGCTTACAACCATAGATGTAGATGCAACAACTTCACTAAGCTCTCTTTGTCGAGACCCTTGCTCAAAAGTTCCACGATCATAATGACTGTAACTTTCACTGATAAATCTCCCTTATGAGATCATAAGTTTGATACCTTCAATCTCTCTCCCTTTCACCATGAAGAGGCCTCCTTATATAGGCTTGGAGTGGCCTAACCATCTTAGAGATTCTTGGGATAGGTTGAGGATATTTCTCCATCAGTTGTGGATCCTCCCTAAGATCCAGCCTTGACCTCAGATTCAAATCCAACTAGCTCCAGAGATGAGGGGGATTTATCCCTGACTTTCCTCAACAGTCCATGATTCCCTCAAACAGGCCAGCACTCCCTCAAAATGGGGCACAAAGTGTTGCAACGCTCCCCCAAAGGAGGGCAAGGAGCGCTGGCGCTCCATGACAGTGGGTAAGGGAGCGCTGGCCTCCAAAAATGAATTTTGAGTGGTTTTTTCCATGGTAAAATATTTGTACTCCTTGTCATGTGATTTCTCCTTCTTAAACTAGTCTTTGAAGGTGTCTTGAGTGTTCTTGTAATGTTGTTCTAGACACGACATAGGCAAGATCATAGTATGATGTTTGCGACACATGTGACAACTATGGCTAAAATGCGACACTTGTAACACTTGTAATGACAACAATAGGTCATCATTGAAATGAGTAATTTTGATGTGTAACAATTAAACCTGTGTATGAATTAATGATTATTTTGAAGTTTTATTTTGTTAAAACGAGTTTAAATTATCTCATGTAAAATGAATCTCAATGGACCACTTGCATTCATAGTTATAGGTTCATCCCCAAATGGGGTGACACTTGCCAACTCCTTGCTACCTGACACTCATGCATGATGCGACGAGTGTAGTTAAAGCCCCTCGCAACTAGCCTCCTCCTTCGTCATTTCATCATGCATAACATTCAAGTTGTGAAGGAGGTAGTGCATTGGGAGAGCCAGAGACGATTAATAGTGCACATTCTGCACCAGTTATGGCTCTCTGAAGCAAGTACGAGGAAGTTGGGCAACATCACCTCAACCTTCATGGTGCCTCTCCTTGTCATCTCACTGGTTTTCTTGAAGGTAAGCACTTGATGTGGTTATATGATCTTGCATTTGCATTTGGCTCTTCATTCTCCACCTAAAATCTCCTTCCGCTAGATCCAAACCTCTGTTGATTTTCCCTCCCTTTGGTGCCTGTGTACAACCTAATTCTCAATTCTTCCCTATGTTGTGACTACGCCATGCCTTATGAGAGGGGAAAGCCCAAACGTGGGTCGACCTACTACATTTTTCGTAGCCTGACATTGATGTGAAAGCCTGCCCTCGACCCCCTCTTTGCATCCTAACCCTTTTAGCAGCCATGTCGACCCTCTCCACTCTGATCAAAATTGGCACGATGATGCTGGAGTCCCCCTAGGAAATCTGGAGCCAATGCCTCAAATTCCCTACTGTGTGATAAATTCTAGTGGTTGTCTAGTGGAGGAGGAAATTTCTCCAAACTGGATGGAGGACAACAATGGGCCGACTGAAAAAACTGGCAATGCCTTCCCCTTAGTCCATCCTAATACTGCTATGAGTGGTTGTGTGATAGAGGAGGAAATCCCTCCATAGTGGGGGGATGACTCCATTAAAGGAACAACTCCAAATGTCAGTGGGCCACTCAATGAGGCCACTGGGAAGAGTCAGTTCATCTAGCCTTGGCAATCATGATCCGAGGTTCGAGCAAGCTATGCCCATTCCACACATATTTTTGGAGGACCATTTGCAATTGATCTTCGAGATGCGACGAGAGATGGCAGACCAACTTCAAAGTGAATGAACCCTCAGTCGTCGTCTGGATATGTTGTTTGACTCCCTGTCAAACGAGCCTACAAAGAATCACTACCCAACTTGCTTCCATCTGTTCACCTTCACTTTCCGCCATGATGGACTCCCAGGTTCTCCAAAATTTTATCTTTTTTGCTGTCATGTTTTCAGGTCTAGATAGGATACATTTACAGTTGAATTATGTTTTAGCAAGACTCTGGTTATGGTATACTGGCTTGTCTATAATCTCTATAGGCCACCTATTCTAGTTTCCATGCATGTGGTAGAATAGGTGGCAGGTTTTGAAATGTGTAATGACATGCATCTCTTTTACAACTTTTTAAGGTAATGCAAAGTTTTTATTTACAAAATAAAAATAAAAATAGTTATAGGTTCATAAATTTTAATTGTTTCCTTATGGTTGCATCATTTTCTACATTTGAAAGCCTAGATTATGTAATTGGGTTGTTTTTTAGGCACCTTCTCACCCCAATTGACATATAGAGGTGGTTGGGTATGTTACATAGAGCTTCAAGATCCATCCTCGATGTATAAAACCTTGCAATGACGCCCATAAGATACATGTAGGAAAAAGATTCATTTTATAGGCATTGTGTGGTGGTTTTGATTATGTGCATGGTACCATGACCATTAAATGCCCTTTTTAGGCCCCAAGATGTTGGTGTTCCCCTTGCACTATATCTAATAAAATGAGAACTACCTTCAGTACAAAAAACATCACAATGTCACACATATAACACTTGTAGGATGAAGATTCTCTTTATACAACCTATGCAGTAATTTTGGATCGTGTGCATAGTCTATGAGCATTAAACATGTCTTTTATTCCCCAAGACATTAGTGTTCCTCCATAAATAATGTCTAGGGCCTTGAGAACCATCCACGATGGGAAAAACCTCACAATACCATCCATATTTCACCTTTAGGCCAAATATTCCTTTATAGGGGTTGTGCGGTGGTTTTAGACCATCTACATGAGCCATGATCACTAAAATCCTCTTTTCCAAAAGCCCTTAATTCAATGAAGTTTGACATCCTCTTAATTTAATGCCTTTGGATTTTTTTCGCAATAAATCAACATTATCGGATAAGAATCTTTTAAATGGCTTAATCTACGACCTTAAACTAGTGATCATCTCCACACTCACTCAAATCAATTTTGAGAAATTTGAAAAAAAAAAATAACATTTAAATATGTTATAAGTAAATTATAAAAAGATTTTACAATATCATCCAAAATTAAGTTATTGTGAGAAACATACTAAGTGAATTGAACTTAAAAATTGGGATGTGAGGAAATAACCAACATTCCTTAAAAACCATAACCATAGTATAGTTTCCATGACGAATGATTGTTTGGTCATTGTCAAAATAAGTGCAAATTTTCTAAAGCAAAATTGACCTTGTAAAATTTGATATTGATTTTATAAAATTTAATATAATACAAGGCTATGTAGCATTACATTTATAAATTAAAACTTAATATAAATATCTTTCAATAATCTTAAATGAGTAACTTTCATGTTTGGATAAGATCCACATATATGTCAATCTCGTGTTTATTGCATGTCTTCCCACTCATTGCTCGTGGATAAGATGAAAGACCATTTGAAACTTTATATTTATAAATTAAAACTTAATATAAATATCTTTCAATTATCTTAAGTGAGTAACTTTCATGTTTGGATAAGATCCATATATCTTCAATCTAGTGTTTATTACATGTTTTCCCCACTCATTACTTGTGGATAAGATGAAAGACAATTTCAACTTTATAGGCACATTGATATGATAATGTGACTATTAGTAACATGGGTGGAACTTGAATAATAAGAATGGTTTGGGTAATTTGTTTTTTCAATTTAAAAAAATAAAATTATATAATTTATTTTATTTATATTAATGAAAACATTAATAATTTTTATATAATTTTTTTTAACTTAATTAAAATTAGACAAAAAAATTATATTAAAATTAAATAAAATTTAACTTAAATTCAATATTAAAATTAAACAAAAAAATTAAAATTTATATTAAATAAAAAAAATTTAGATAAAAAACTTATTTGAAATTAACCATGAATCAAATACAATAATTAAGCTCACTATTAAAATTAGAAAGAAAAATTATTTTAATTAAACATGAATCAAATACAATTAAAAAAAAAATTACTATAAAAGTAAATAACATTCCAAAAATTTAATTATCCAATTAAAAACTTTTTAAAAAGTAAAAATGATTTTCATAACGATACCGATGGAAGCCTTTGCAAATATGTGGTCACTTATTTCTCGGAATTTTAGCCCACATTTTGTCTATGAATGAATAAGAGAAGATGGCGACTGTAATGCATGGACTCGTGGGAGAACTGCGAGAATTTTCGTTTTCATTGTGAGATTTTAGGGTTTTTGAATTTTTTTAACTGCCGTTTAAGGATGACAATTTGTTGGTATTTAGAGGAAGTGAGATTAATGAGATGTATTTAGACTGCAGGTAGATATGCTACATTTATATAAAAATTATTGTATCAATAACATTTAGTTTAGTGAAAAATAAAATTATAAAAATAAAAAAATTAAAGAAATAAAATTATAAAAATAAAAATAGAAAAGTAATTAATTGAAAATTTTAATGTAAGATTTTATGGTTGTTTGATGGATGAAAGTTGGTTAGTATTCAGTTAATTTAAATATAATGAGATAAATGACAATTTATTAGTATTTAGTGAATTTAAAAATAATGAGTTGTGTTTATAATGGAGAGGGTATTAAAAATAATAAAGTGCATTTACTATTCAGAAAAGGTGTAAAATTAAAGTTATTAAATTAAATAAAAAAATAATTAAAAATTATAAAAATAAAAATAATAATTTTTTTTGTGATGAAAAAAGTAAGTAATTTTAGTAGCTCTTGTTTTGTGACCACGAGTATAGTTATACTACACCAAAAGAACCGACTAGATGGTCGATCGGCCCAAAAAAGATATGGGCTAATTGAAGCCAATATGTCATATATATCATAAAATATCCAGATTTTTACATCAGTCTTCAACAACAAAAATAGAAATGTGCTCCAAGCTATAATAACCCAAAAGTCATCTTTTGTTCATATAATTCCACATGTGCACTTCAATTTCCAAAATTCAATTTTGTAATTTAGTTAGATATGGGTTTAAGGGTCATGAAGAAATTATGAGGAGCCATGCAATCTCTTTTCCCAGATTTTCTAGTTTCCTTGGTCTAGTGCCAATGCAACTTTTAAGAGCTTGTCCGTTTCTTTGTTCGATACTGTAGACATGTGAAAAGAAGAAATGTGAGAAGGATTGAAGGAGTCTTCTGATGTCGTCTAGCAATGGTTGCAGGGTATATGTGTGAGGAGATTATCTCTCATTCAAACATTTTATCACAAGCATTGAGTCTCCAAATATGTTTATATGTGATATTCATTTTTCAATGTCAAGTGTTAGGAGAATTTTTACTGCCATGAACTCGTTGAAATTGTTTTTTGCATCCCCACAAATTTTCAGCAAATGAGGTGGAGGTGGAATCATCTAAATGGAGAATGCCCCTTGTGGCTTCAAAGGAGGGAGATTTATGGGTAGCTTTGTCAAAGAAATCCCAAGGGAGGGAAGAATCAATAAGGAGGTAGGGTGAGGGGATTTTTGTGGGTGGGGGGAATTGAGAGAATGATTCCAAGATGGAAAAGGAAGATATAACACAGTGGGTCTGGGAGGGATCTAAATGTTTTTCCCCTGATTGGAACGTTTACTGTCGCTTTCCAAATAACAGAGTCATTTTTGGATGTTTTTTGTGGATGTCTGACCCAATCGGTGATAGATTATGAAGGAAAATATTTTTCCTTTAGAATGCGAGCCCATAACACTTAACCAGAGATGAGCCCCCAGGCATTTTTTGTAGCCAAATCTTCTGCAAAGAGATGAATATTTTTCATACCCTCAAAAGACTTTCGAATTGATATTCTTTTCTGAGAGGCTTAGACCTAGTATATTTTCTCTTCTGATCCCAACCAAAGGAAACAATATGAAAGTTGGATGATTCTCTCAATAATGCCTTAGGAACCCATGCCAAGGAGGTCCAAAAAACCAGAATAACTTGCAAAACTAATTTTACCAACACAATCCAACTAGCTCAGGATAACCACCTATTATACCAAGAAAGTAGTTTATTTTCAACTTTTCCACATAACCATTGCCAATCCTTTTTGTTGTAGTTGTTTTCCATTTAGTGTGAAGCCTAGATATTTCATACCCTCATTATTTTCCTTGGCCGGAGTACCAAGAATTCTAGAGATGTGCAAATTTTTGTTTTCTATCATTCTCCAAGTATAGAGAGAATATGTCTTCATATTGATTTGCATACCTATGGCTATGCAAAAATTTTGAAGTATTTCTTTGAGTGATGTTATGTAGGAGAGATATCCTTCATAGAAAATAAGAATTCCATCTACAAAAAGAATATGAGTTAAGGAGAAGTCAGTTCTGATATTTATACCTTTCAAGTTGGATGAGGAGGTTTCTTTATGGATTAATCTGTTGAGGCTTTCTACAACCAACAAGAAAAGAAGTGGGGAGTGTGGGAATCATTATTGAAGCCCTCATTCAGCTCTAAAGAAAGATGCGGTTGATCCATTTATGAGAAGTGCAAAGGAGGTGGTTGAGATGCAATACCCACGTGACAAAAGAGTGGAAAAATCCCAAATGTATCAAGAGTAATTTGATATAAAGTAAACTAACTATGTCAAAGGCTTTTGAGAGGTCCAATTTGTAGCTAATGGCCCTTTGTTGTTTAGTGTGTATTGAGTGGAGCCCTTTCTGAGCAATTCCAATTGCCTGATGAATATGTCTTCCCTGTAAAAACCCAAATTTCTCTTCGAAAATCTTGTTGCTCAAATGTTCTTTGATTCTGTGAGCGATGATTTTGATATGATTTTGTAAATGTTGTTACAGAGTGAAATGGGCTTGAATTGTTCAATTTTGGTTAGGTTGTCCACTTTTGGAATGAGGGAAAAAAAGGTGGCATTGAAGGGAGCATGAATATGTCCAGTAGTCCCGGTGTATTCTACCATCTTCACAAGGTCATCTCCTATGATCTCAAAACATCCTTTGTAGAACTCAATTGGAAAGCCATTTGAGCCCGGGTTTTTGTCCTTCTGAAAGCTGTGAATAATTTTCTCAAGTTCTTCCATGGTAATCTCCTACATGAGTTATTTATTCTCTTTTGGGCTGATGAATCTAGGTAAGAGACCCACCACCCTAAGGACCATGTCAATATTGGGCTTCGAGTTAGATTTGAATAGGGATTCAAAGTGTAGTGTGCCTTGCCCAGTGATATATTCAAAAGAGAAAACTTTGGATCCATCCATTCTATCTATAGTCCATATTGTGTTGGAAATTTTCCTTCCATTTGCAAAATGATGGAAGAAATTGGTGTTTTTGTCCCCATATTGTAACCAAAGGGCTCTGCTTCTCATTCTCCATTCATTTTCTTTGTTTAGAAGGATTTTTCTTCTGTACTGATATCGAATCTTGTACTCCTCTTTCATCTCAACCGAAGGGGGCTTAGATGTTTCCCTCTCCTGCTAGGACTTCATTTTTTCTTTGGTATCTGATAAGGCTTTGTCTTCTGCCTCCTTTCTTTTCTTGTTCGAAGAGATGGAGATATCCTTTGCCCTTTTTCCATTTTCCATAAATTGAATTGTTGGATATTCTAGAAGGAGGGGATTGTAGGGTATCCAACATTCTTTGATAGCTTCAATGTATGATTGTGATTCGAGCCACTGGGGATTGAATTTGAAGGGTTTGGGAGGCATTTTCCCATATTGGTCTAGCTCCAACAGGATGGAACTATGATAAGATATTCCACTTAGGGATACCCACTATCTGGAACATATACTTCTATGAAGAAGGGGTTTTGACATAAGAAATATGTCAAGTGACTTTGCGACCTCATATTCCCCAATGCACATGTTCCTCCATATGGGTGTGTATTTTATGGGTTGTATGTCGAACAATCTAACATCATCCAACTTATGAATAAAGAAGTCAAAAGGGGGTCTTTTTTAGTAGAGGGACCCCAATTTTTTTTGTCTCCCAGAGTGAAGTTTAGATCCCCGCCAATAAAAACATAATCTTGAGTGATCAAAGTCGAATTGAAAAAAATTGGCTAGAATTCCTTTCTGTCCAAATACAAACCATAAATATTGATGTAGAGGAAATCAATATTTAACTCCATGGAGAAGAAATGGGTGCCTAGGACAGATGGAAATTCCTAGGAATTGAGAAGTTTCAAGGAGGATTTCTTCCAGCCAGTGAGGAGACCACCTAATTTCCCATTTTTTTCAAGAGAGAGGAAATCCCACTCTAGAAAATAGGCTGAGAATGTTTCCACGACCTAAACCAACCCATTTCAGTAGAAAAGAACAATATTGATTGGTATAATATGGGAGGTATGGGCAAGCATCGCATTCATGAGGCATAGATTCATGGAAAAGGAGAATGAAGGGGGAGTTGAGCTCGATGAGGCACTCAATGGATAAATTTTTATCATGGTTTTCCAGCCCACGACAATTTTGAGAGAGAGTAATCATTTTACAATTGGGCCAAGGGTTGTTTCTCTAAGGGCCCTAATAAGTGATTCCTGCTTTTTGTAACAGACTTCCAAACAAGATTTGTTTTGTGCTATAGGGAGGTAGTAAGAGACTTCCAAACAATATTTCTTTTATGCTATAGAAAGGTAATACGTTCAACCCCTAAAGGTGGGTTTTTATTATAGATCTTCAAAATCCCCCAGATCACCTGACAAGCCCTAGAAGGATAAGGGTTGGGAGTGAGGTAGGGACCATAGATTGTATTTATGAGGGAGGCTGGGAGGAGGTGGATCGATCAAGGGAAGGGAGGGGGAGAGGACAATAGGGACAGTGGGGATAATAGGAATTGGGGGGGTAGAGTGGGTGTACGATAACCCTGATAACCCCAGAAGGAAGGAGGAATCTGAAAAAACCCCCACAATCTAAACTTGATGCTAATTCACTAGAAGAACAAGCAATTGAAATTGGAATAAGGGTAGGGGGAGTAGAATATGTCTTACCCAATTGATCCTTAGGAAGATCGAAGGAGTAAGATGATGTTGGAGTGCTCGCCCGAGGAGGAGGAACCAAATATCTCAATTAAGAGGAGGGCCTCTCAGGAGAAACCCCTTTCTACACAACCTATGGACATTTTTTGTTCGCTTCCAATCCCCCTGCAAATATTTTCACCCAACAGTGTCTCTTATCTTCTTTGGTGAAATCTCTTGCAATATGACCATAGGAATGACAACACCCACACTTGAATGGGATTCCTTCGTAGTCGAGTATTTGATTAATGAAGGTTCCTTTGAAGGAAATTGTGATATCTTCTTCTAGACTATCACATAGCTTGATCCCCACCAAAATTCTATCCATTCCCATATAGCCCGAAGAGATGTAAGAGTGGTCATATTTATAAAATTATATAATTAAATTCCCAAATTATTTGAAGACGAACCCATACCGGGGTGATCTCCAGTCTCTCTGTGGTGGCATCAAACTCTGCTAGCCATCTATCTAAGAACAGAGCTTTTGTACCAAAGTACCATCATCCTAAGAGTATCTTTTGAGTGTCTGAGGCCAAAAGGAAGTTCCAAGCCATCCATCCCTTGGAAAGGACTAGAAATTTTGGTCCATACCCTAAAATAGGTGTGAAGGTTTGAGCAGTCCAGTGCCGAAGACTATTTGCAGAAAGTCATTTGCCAGCAAAGTGCCCAACTAGGGTTTCCTGCTACATGGTGGTAATGTAGTTTAGATAGATGTCTTCACCAAGAACAATATCGATGGCTCCAAACTTTCTCTTTAGGCATCTCTTAGGCTTCCTCATGTCCACTATGTCAACAGGTTTAGGGGCAGAGACAGAAGGAGACATAGATCTCAAGAGGTGTCCACAAAGAGGTCTTTAGAGAGGATGTTTTCGATGAATCTACCTGTTTGCAGGAATATCGGCTCCAATAAATGTGCAAATGTTGGAGGCAAGTATTATGGATATTTGGCGATGACTGCATCATGAAGGAAAGTGGAGGAAGCATATCTATTTGTCGTAGAGGTGAGAAAGTCTACGGCTTCAGTATGCACACGAGGAGCATGTTGTGGCATGGGAGCCTCACCAGAGTATGATGGAATGAAAGTGTCATCATAGTGAGTAGGAGAAGTGGCACTCGAGACAGAGATAGGGGAGAGAACATGGTTGGGGCATGTCAAGGAATGAGAGAGGTAGGTGTCATCGAGTGAAGTTTTGGCAGGGAGAGTTGCACAGATCGAGGAAGCGGATGTGACCAGGGAAGCCCAAATGTTAATACCCTAAAGTGGGTCCTTCGGGTAATCCAACAAGTCCTCATCCTCACTAGCCATCATATTAGGACCTGGGGACTAGATCTAAGCGAGGTGCATGTCATTCGGGCATCAGTGAAGAACGTCATCCAAGGGCCCTATGAAAACCCTAGAAAAATCCTCCAATACAAATAATTATTATAAATATTTATAATAAAATAAATAGTTATAAACACATAGTAATCCATATTCTATTTTTAAAGTATAAATTATACAATGTAATTTAAAAAAAAAATTCCATTTCACCAATATTTATATCGTTGGATTCTGATTTGTCAAAACATAAAACGTTTAGACAATACCCATTAAATCCAGTTAAAGAATTCAAAGTTAGTTAATATAAATAAATACTTCAAATGATTTCTAAATTTAGTCGAATATGTAAGGTCTCAAATCCGCCCAAAGACATATGCATAGTGGAGTAAAGTTAATTTGTGATGAGTAATATTCAAATTTTCACCTATGTCAAATATTTTATATTCATCTTGCTTTTATAAAACAATGCGACATGACTCAGAATAGAAGAAATCTAGATTTATGATATCTCATGTTATACAACAATAAAATGTTGAAAATGTTGTACCTTAAAATTGTAGGAACTATGGTGTTTCCTATATGGATCCACCATTCTTACGATTGTACAGTCTGTCAATACAACTTTTGAGAATTTTGGCTTCTTGAATTAGGGGGCCAATGAAACTGGGTTTCTCTTTGGAGGATGTGTAAATCTATGAGAGCCCTTTTCCAATGCTAAAATTTAGCAATGACACTTACATGATTTCAATGAGTTAAAGATTTTAGAGGGGTTGTGTATTTCACGAAAAATAAAATATTTTTTGCAATAGTTATTTTTCCATCCTTATAATTGTTTGTTGGTAGACAAAGTATCTTAAATGGCTTATTTTAAGACCTAGGACTAAACATTAGTTTCCACGTTGTATCATAATAGAGTTTGGTATGTGTTTACTTAAATCAATCTTTACCTATAATAATAGAGTTTGGAATGTGTTTAATTAAATTAATCTTTACATATATTTTATTATGATAGAAGTGTTATACCCACAAAGTAGAGGAAAATCAAAGCCAAAGTGATACATGGTAGTTATGTTATTTGAAGAAAGGAAAATTGTTTTTTTGGATGGTCCATTAATAATTAATTGAGGATTAGTTGAAAAAGGTTCATGAATAAATTAAATAGATTGTTTAAGAAGTTAGGTGACAATGGATACATGATAGGAGGATGTGGTTTGTCCAATCATCCTAACCATTAATTAAGTGAGCAATGTACAATGCAACTAGTTTTTAAATCTCATGAATCTTTACTGAGACAAAGAAAATCTCCATACCCATATTTTATTTATCTTGATTTAAAAGATCTATACTCAAATAAATGTTGTTCCATCCCAAGATACTTCCCCTCTCTCTTGATTTTGTTTATTTCAGTTAAAATATCTTAAGCTAGATACAAAAATTCATAGTTGTTTGAACATTAAATTTCGACTTAGATGGAAAATCTTTTGAATTCTTAGAAAATTAAAATGTACACTATGAGAATAATTCCCTTAAATTATGTGAAAATCAAAGACAATACAATGATACCTCGATCTTCTACCAAGAATTTCTACAAAATAAAACAAAGTAATTTTCCTCCAAAGAAAAGAAAGAGTTATCAATCCACTAAAACAACCGCCGAAATTTAGGTTAGCATACATATAAACCTTGAAATCAGTGAAATGAATCATTCATTTCCACAAAAAATATTAATTGATGAAGAATTTTAAACATTATATGAATAAAAAAAAATTCAGCAATCATTATCGAAATCCAGCTATATATTTTTGTGAATTTACAATTTTTCATTGTTGAAATTGCATTTTTGAATGCATAAATGGATTTAGTGCCTTGAAAAACCCCTATTGCACCAAATGTTTGCAATATCAATAATTGATATCTACAATTCCAACAATTATTCTAAATTTTTGGCCGAATTTTGGGCAAAAATGATCGGAAAAATGTGATTGGAAAAGGTTCAAATCGTAGCATGTTTAGTCTACGCTTTAATCGACAATTTGACGTTGAAATAAAATGGCACTTGCTAGGATTAGATGAATTTTGTATTCTAGAAAGGAAAAGTGGGAATACACTAACCAAGGAATATTGTGCTACCATCTTCTTCAACCTAGATGTCATTTATAGCCTTTGAGAACTTATTTCCACAACTTTTCAAAGCTTCTCAATGCTTCTAGACATCAATCTAGTTTAGTTGGAATATGGATGTAGATAGGGTACTCTCACTTTTGAATGATTTTCAAATCTTGCTTCTCTCCCTTAGAATGACCATATATAAACCTTGAAGTCAGTGAAATGAATCCTTCATTTCCATAGAAAAGATTAATCGACAAAGAAGTCTAAACTATACAATTTGGACTTTTTCTTTTAAATCATCATCAAAATATAGCTATATAATTTTTGGTCAAATTGCAATTTTTCTTTGTTGAAATTGCATTTTTGAATGCATAAATGAATTCAGTGCCCTAAAAAACCCTTATTGCACCCCAACCAAAACAATCAACAACACTTATTAGGGTATCAAACTGTTAGCAATGGATCTGACTCAGATTCTAGTAATGGTTTTGGATATAGATCCATATGGAGGTCGTGTGAGTCTCGTATTTTTGGAATTCAACAATAGGAGAATATGAACCCTCTTTATATCAAACATATTTCATGAATGTTACAACATGTGTAAATGAATACAAATTGATTTCATTGAAGAAGAAACTCTAACTTGAATGAAAGTGATGGGAGAATTGATCATAGTTTTAGAGATCATCATGTAAGTGATCATCCAAGTGGGGACAAGGTGGATGGTTCTCTCCAAATTCCGTCGCTGGTGTAGTGGAGCATGAGCTTATATACAAGCACATCTCTCTATCAACAACCAAAAAGAAACATTTGCACTAGCATTGTTCGAAGCTGGGTGGAGGAGGAATTAGGAGTTAGGCATTAAACCATTCTTGGATTGAAATGTATTTCGATTAGGTTCTTATATTTATTAATCATCTAATCTTAACACTAAAAATCATGAAATCTAAGACATATGTTTATAGTACTCGTCCTCATATATCTTTATTGGACTATATTTACCCTTTCCTATAGAATTATTTAAGTAAATCAACTCGCTCATAGGATTATCCATTATTGTTTCACTCAGTGTGAACCAGATGTGCATCGCCATGAACTTCACTCCCATTATTTTATTCATCTTCCCCTTCTCAAATTAACCATTGATCTAGGTGGACATTGGTGGCCACCCACCTATTCCACTGGCTCAAATAACAATTTTCCATTTTGGCAATTTTTCTACAATTTTTTTGGGTCCTAAACTTTTGGGGTCGTTTTGAGGCCCTAAACAACATTTTTTTGGCTCGGAAGTGCATATTATGTAGTCAAACGGAAATCCTAGGCTGAAAAAAAATGCGTTTTCCTCGGCTAATTTATGTCTAGTTTTTGACATTATCCCACATACATGGAGTATAAAGAAGGACACAATTAATTCCAGTGAAGCACAGACAATCTAGTACAAGCAATCAAAACACATGTAATAAAACAACAACAAATAATATTGAAGCAATGCACAAATCAAGCTTGTAATGGAAGGACAATTGGATGTGACTTGGAGTTGAAGCATCATCAAATTAGAAGATCAATTCATCTTTGGAATCAACATTCAATGTATTGCAATGTATTGGAATAAACTTTGAATTGTAATGTATTGGAATAATCAAGATGTTGCTTAGTGAGCCTTTTCCGCCATGTTGTTGTTCTTGTTTATGATTTATCAATTGTTGTTGTTGTTGTTTTTGATTTTTTGGTTGGTATCAGAGCCACAATAGTCTTATGGGTCTGGTTATTCCATGGTGAAGAAATGGTGATCGGTGAAGGAGGTTCCCCTATGCTTGCAAATAGAGGAGCAGCTAGATAAGGGAAATATAAACGAAGCAGCGTATGCTAATAGACTGCATATTGAAGAGTCGATGAATAGTGAGATGCAATAAAAAAAAAGAGAAGCTTAGGCCAAGAGGTTTATGAGAAAATGATTGCTCTGGCGTTGAGCAATATTGACAAGTTCATCGTTCATTGAATATTCTGGGTTGATTGTTGACCAAGATTGGTAGCCTACGTATAGATGATGCAAATCAGAAGGAAGGGGAGCGATTAAAGTTGCAAATGATGAGACCCTTTGATTGGATAAGTTCGTCGGGAAATCAAACGAATATGTTGGGAGAATAACCATGTGGATATTTTGAAAACGTGGTTATCATTTGAAGGAGAATCTATGTAGACAAAAAAAAAAAAAAGAGAAGTCGAGCAAAAGAGGCGCTGCAAGACAAGGACAATGAATTCGTTTGAGATCTACAATTGGAGGCGTGTCGATGTGGTGTTGTAGATATGTAGAAATGGATTTTCTCCTCGATGTTGTTTTCTTTAGGCAATTTGGTGAATGCACTCTCGATTCTTGGGCACGAGATTGTGCGGTGTCAGAAACCCCAGTCTTTTTGCAAGGTTTACAATGCCATAAGACTCCAAGAGTTCACTGGAAAACCCTGCAATTTGATCCACGACATATGGAAATTTGATTCGATGCTGTAATTAAAGGAAGATATGAAGGTTCATGCATAGAAGGAATACACACCCACCAGGAAACCTAGTGTGCATCCGTTCAACGAAAAATAAAGGTAAACGATTTTTTTAAAGGTTTTATTCCACATACAATCATTTTTTTGAATATTCTCCTATATCCAGTAGAGGCATATAGAATTGAATCAATTCAGATACGGTCGTACACTACGAAAATGCATCTGTGGATGGGTATTCTGGCAATAGTGTATTGTAGTGAATAGAGAACCCAATGATCTATTTTCAGACCAACGACCACCTACTACCGCTCTATTCACCGATCTGCCTGTCTTCAATACAATTATTTTGTTTAAAGCTCTTCTTTAGATCTGAGACTACATTGGACAGAGAATACAAAGAGCCATCATTGAGAAGGGATTGTGCTCGACATTTTCTTAAGCTAACAGTTTGATTGTGGTTGTGGGTGTTGTAGGTTTAGTTTCAAATTTGACACATGCCCTAGATCGACCATTACCCTCAAACACATGCCTTATTTCAGCTTGAAATCCTTAGTTCGTGCCATACGTGCCCCAGATTAGTGGAAAACATTGTAAAAGATATTCATTCTCTCCAAACGCAGATTGAAGTTCTCTCTCAAGACTGGTGGATATTGGTGGCTCTAGTCGTTGCGTGTAGGTGTATGAATTAGAAAATTCATTCACAACCTATTGCAAATTTGCAATTTAGTTATCACGGATCTTCTCATTTAACTACAATCATATTGCCAACAAGAAGATACCAGAAAATTCAACAACTAGATCATGGTTGTCTTTTATTTCTAGTAATTTGCTCTATAAGGCGAGAGAGAAGTGGATATGTTGGCTTAATGATGCATGGCTTCATGAACATCGATGCAAGGGGTTCCTGTCTGCAATCCACATGCAGAGCCTCCAGTTTACGGTGATTACTGGTACAACTGCACTTCAAAGGATATATCAAGAGAAGACAAGAAAATGCGACTCCATGAGGCACTTGGTGAAACGACATCTTGGTTCAAAAGGGCCTTGGTAGTGGAACCTGTATGCTAGATTTGTTGTGCTAGATTTTCCAGATTTATTGTGAAATATTCAAGCATGGAAGTGTATGGGCCCCTAATGTTGATAGAGCACTGACATTGAGAACTGGAGTAAATTGCAAAATTGTTTATTATGTAAATAGGGGATGAGAGTTAAGAATTAATTGTATTTGGGAGATGTCATAAGAAAGGTATATCCATAAGGAAGAAAATATTTATGTTCTTTTTGAGATGTGATGACAAAGATTGTAATTGAAAACTGAATTTCTCTCTTAGGTGTAAGAGCTCATTGTATTAAGAATAATAAAAGTTCATTTTTTGTGGTGTTGAAGTGTCCTAGATCCGCCCAAAATTGAATAAGGGGATCTTCGGTACACCTTGCGTAGTGTGTTGTGGTGAAATTTTCATGGTTGTCTTTTGAGCTAATTTACATCTAGTTTTTTACGTTATCCCACACACATGGAGTATAAAGAAGGACACAATTAATGCCAGTGAAGCACAGACAATCTAGTACAAGCAATCAAAACACATGTAATCAAGCGACAACAAATAATATTGAAGCAATGCACAAATCAAGCTTGTAATGGAAGGATAATTGGACGTGACTTGGAGTCGAAGGATCATCAAATTTGAAGATCAATTCATCTTTGGAATCAACATTCAATGTATTGCAATGTATTGGAATAAACTTTGAATTGTAATTTTTAGGTGCATTCTCGGTTGAACCCGACACCCACAACTTTCTTGTATCATTCTATTCCTAAGTTTATAGGTTGAGTAGTTGAAACTCAAACCATTGTAATACTTTGGGATGCATTTTCAATGGTAACCGACATCCTCAACTTCCTGGAAGCAAGTTCAAGCAAGGAAAGTTCAAGTGAGCGTGAATAGCAAGTGAGCATGAAGTTCAAGCGAGCGATTCAAGTGAGCGAGTTGTAGATAATCCTTCTTCTGTCGAGTCAAATTGTAATTAGGATCTACCTGCACAAGGAGACCTCATTTAGTGTTTTTGAAATGGCTCGAAATCTAGAATTATTAGAGTTAGTGAACACTCTAATAAACACCACTGAAGACAATACAGTGACATTGAACACAACAACTCTTCAATCAGTGCTAACTTGTTTGCAAGTGACGCAAGCTAAAGTTAGACTTCTTCAATCTGTATCTCAGCTATGGAATGATGAGTTGATAGATCTCAAAAATCAACATCCACTGAAGTGTTTTGAACTAGTTTTTGTTCAACACAATCCTCTCTATAATGATGAAGATGATGTTGATGTTAATGTTTTTGATCAACAATCCATGAAGGAGAAACTCAATAAGACAACTCCATATGCAGATGAAGATGAAACTATTCATGAACCTACATTTCAAGAGTTTTATTTTGACTTAAGTGAAGAAAACCTTTCAATGATGCATCAACATGCAGTAAATCCACTTCCACGGATTTCAAAGCAACAGGTTCAGAATACTCTTTCCAAGCCCATCATCATACCTTGGGAAGAAATCATCTACAACAAGAATATAATAGGAATTGGATATGACAAGGAATTTACCTTTCATATTCCTGATTATTCCAGACCAATCAAGTTCGAAAGTGTTGGATTCCTTCAAGAAGCTTCAACTTCACCTGTTCAAGTTCAACATCAGAATGATAAGTGCCAACATTGTAATCGAGTTGGTCACAAGGAGAATCAATGTTTTGATCTCCATCCTTGCCAGCATTGTGGCAAGCATAACCATTCTACAGACAGATGTTCAACACTGAAGAAACCTGCAAGATTGAAGATTCACTATGAGTGGATTGATCCTTGGAAATGGTCATCAACAACCAAGCGATTATATAGGTCTTACTGTAGAATTCAATCTCGAGTAAAGACCAATCTTGTATCACATAACATTTTTGTACCTCACATAAGTGGTCCCCTTATGGCGTAGCTTTCAAGCATGGACCTCACGGGATGAGATAACATGTGGTTTTTTCTACATGCCCACTTTGTGTTGTACTCAAAATGAAACAAGTACGATACTCTCTTGAGCCTAGAAGGGGGGAGTACAATGATGAAACTCTCATGCACCTTAAGGGGGGGGAGTTCAAAATTCCAATGACGATGGTTCATGAAACCATTTGTGGTCTCTCCTTTCAGCTGAAAAAGGGGGGAGTTGATGATGGAATTGAAGATGGTTGTTAGATAGAAAGTTTCGACAACAACAAACATTAGGTATGCCATATGGGCATGAAATTTTCCAAATGGGAAACTGCGGTCTGTAGATGGCAGGCTTTGATAGGATTATGGTTCAATGACTTGCAATTGAATCATACACATTATACATTGGGATGTTGTTGGACACCTAAAAGTGTCAAGATTGGTTAGTGGTTATCTAAAAACCATCAGATACATGGTATCAATTGGTTAGTGGTTATCCCAAACCACAGATGCAGAGAGCACTTCAGTGATACACTGATAGTAGAGTGGTGATACTACACGTTCACCAATTAGTAGAAGACATCATATTCTTCTAGCTCAAATACTTGGCAAAATGATCAAATTATCAAGCAATCAGGAAATGTTCAGATATTGCAGCTGTTCACTTCCATATCTCGGCTCTCTTCCAGTTCATTTCAAATGAACATGTTCAGCATCTAGATTGGTGGTTTTTTCAGGCAGTTCTTCATTGAGGCTCAACATAGAAGTTTTAGTATGAAGACTTGGAATTGATACCAGTTTATGCTTTATTGCTGGTATTATTGATCAAACTTGTGATTGAGGGGGGGATTGTTAGCCTATGGCTTACCTTTACCAATCACTAAGTCTAAATTGTCACCTATATTTGTATTATTCATTTAGGATATTAGTAATATATCCTCAAGTGATGGCTAATGAGTTAGTTAAGATTGCCTAGCCTAGTCATCATGCATGATTTTAGGATCTAGAGCAAATCTCTCTATGAGGTGGCATCACCCATTGTACTATAAATATGTAACATTTTAGTGAATAATCAAGATGTTGGCTAGTGAGCCTTTTCCGCCATGTTGTTGTTGTTGTTTATGATGTATCAATTGTTGTTGTTCTTGTTTCTGATTTATCATTTCGACGAGGTATCAAACACCCCAAACAGAGTTCGTATGCAAAATTTACACCCTTGGGAAGTTGACGTATCAACTAACCCCATCGGGGCCCACAAACCTTTTAGTGTTTCATCTCCCAGGGTTAGGGTTTTGGATTTTTAGTTTTTTCTCATTTCTTTTTTATGTTAAAAATGCCTTTGGATCCTCATTGTAATCACCTTCTTGTGAATGAGCATAGCTGAAACATCTCTTATCAAAGATAAGATACCACCATTCTAGCTAGCTTATGTGCCTTTGCATTTTACAAACTTTTGTATTTCATACAGACATTAATAGAATTTGAGCTTTACTATATTACCTTGTTCCTTGTCATATCTTTGTGTATTTCCTTGTTATATCTCTATTATATTTCTTCCTTCATATCGGTCCCAAAATAATCTAGATTAGTGGTATCAGAGCAATATACTCCTTATTGTTCTTAGTGAATGTCCCGAATGAGGTCAAGGTATAAAGAGTTGGGTCTCAAGCTTGTTTCTCTTGAGGAAAACTGTTCTCTCCCTCCCAAGAAACCTCCCATTATGGAAGAAAAGAGGGATGATGGAACATGATATCCTTTCAAACTATTGCTCAAGGAATCCCTCATGTGACAGAGGAACGAGATGATGGATAATTTCTTCCAGATCATTTGACGATTTCCTACAACAATGGATGCACCTTCAACTAGAAGTCACTTTGAAGGTGTGACACCCTTCAAGGTACAATTTGACTTTGATATTCCTTTATTTGAAGGTCGGATAGACTCCAACACTTTGGAAAAATGGTTAAATCTACTAGAGGGTTATTTCTTTGTCCATAAATTTTCCAACAGTGAAAAGATCACCTCCATGATCCTTAAGGCCCTTCCCCATGTCATATATTGGTGGGAGAATTACTGTGAGAAACATATCGAGGAACAGTCTTCAATTTTTGGGCCAAGACCCACTTGGGAAGATTTTGTTGATTCCCTCAAGGAACAATATTACCATGTTGGAAATTACGATGACCAATACATGAGATGGACCACACTGCGCCAAGAGAGGGGCAAAACAATGCCAAATTTCACAAATACCTTCCATACCTTGTGCACCAAGCTGGGTATCAAATAATTAGAGAAACATGTGGTCCTAAAATATCATGGGGATATGCATAGGTACATCCAAAATGAAATGGATTTTTTGGAAATCTTGTCATTAGGAGCCACTTATCAATATGCTATCAAAATCGAGTAGAAATTTAAGCAGAAGAACAAGTGGGAATTTGGGTTTGTAAATCTGCAAAAATCAATGTTAAGGGTGGCCCTAACTCCTAGGACAAAGCATTGAGAAAGGATGGCCAACCTTAATATAGCCATCCCAAGCCACCAAAAAAGAAGGGTAATGGGAATTCGAAGAAGGACACTGGAAAGTGGCGCGAGTTCCACAAAATCCCTTGGAACAATACTAATAAATGTCGCTCCAAACAATCATTGTTGGATGATATGAAAGCCTCATAGTCATATGATGACTCGGTCTCTAATTTAGAACCGGAAAAGGGAAGATGGATCATTGATGCAGAACCTAGTGTCACCATTGCTACCACAGAAGTCTAGCCAGAGGAACCGGAGGAGCTTGAAGAAGGGGAGTTCCTCTTGAGAAGTCCTTTTGGACCAAAGACAAGTTGTTTTCATCAGATGTATGTGATTGGAGCTGGAGAAGAATTATTTCCTTTTATGTTCCATGAATGATGTAGTAAATGAGTAAGAGTAATTAATTTTGTTGTCAAGTTATCTGGTGCAATGTTTTAATCTTCTTTGCTTTAATGATGAAGATAAATCGTTGTGTTGCTATGTGATGAATGTTATGGTAGATGAATTATTTTTCTTACCATGATCTTGATTACATATGTGTTTTATTTCTTTTAATTAGTTTTTCTCAGACAGTAATTGGGTTCTTATTTGGTTAATGTATTAGTACTAGGCCTTGTGGCATAGAATCACTGTTTGCATGTTTGAGCAGCGGGTTATCCCAAGCTCGACCTCTTCCCACCAATTAAAACTTATGTCCTATTATTTTTCAAGTTGGTTTATATTGGATTTCATCTCTTACACTAGCCCCACCCAAGAGAAATATGGAAAAAATAACTGTCCTAACTGAAGGAAGAGCCTTCACCAGGAAAAAAAAAGCCCATCGATAATTCGGCCAAATCATAAGATCTGGAGAACCATTCCACTCCAAACGTTGCAAAGTCTAATTGGGCCTCAATGGCGGGTTTGGTTTCTGCTGTTGAGTTAGGGGATTTATGTCCCATCAATAGAACTGGCGCTAGAAGGAGGGCCTGAGAATGAATGGTTGAATATATAAGTTATATAACATTTCAAACAGCCTACAGATTCGTAACGACCCACATGCATGGCTAGTCATCTGATAGATATCCCACGTTTACCGAGTACTCCTGAACTGGATAACTCACCCCATTCCAAGGAAGGACCTCTTCACCCTGAAATACCTTATGCCCTCCCTCATGAGGAAGTGAATCAATTCAGGAGAATTACCAGAGCCTACGCCCGAAAAATCTATACGTTTCCCTTCACCCCTGTCCTCCCTCGATGAAAAGAATAGATAAGATTAGTAGTCAGTACTCTCGACGAATTTTTCGTAAACTCTGCCGAAGACTTAATAGATTTTATGATTATTGAAATCCAAGAACCTCTCGATCTGATACCCGAGATGCCAGTCAATGACGTCTCTGAACCTAACGACTTTTCAGAAGAAGAAGAGTTTGACTCTGACTCCAAAGATATGGAAGGGAACAATAGTCATGGGGAGGAAAGAGAAGTTCCACTCCAAGAAAACCAACCTTGGTTTGTCGGAGACGTTGTGGCTATCCTGGGACAAGAACATAATATTCCCCGACACCTGAAAAAGATGCTCCCCAAGTATGATCCTGAAACTTCAGGTTTGCCCGAAGATCACATCAAGAAATTCATACTTGCGATCAGGCTTATGAACATTCAAAATGAAGACGTAGTATGCAGACTTTTTCCATACACGTTTGAAAATTCGGCTTCCACATGGTATTTTAATTTGCTAGTAGGATCCATAACCAATTGGACTAAATTCCAAAAGGATTTTCTAGACAAATTTGCGGAAGAAACTACTACAGGATCCCTAATGGCTGAGTTGTTCGCAGCCACCATGAACCCAAAAGAGAGGCTCAACAATTTCAATCAAATATTCACGACCATCCTAAACAAATTTAAGCCCGTGGAGAAACCAACTTAAGAGTTGCAAATCAAGGTTTATGCCAACGCGCTCCCGACTTCTATTTCCATGCTCGTTAAAAGAGACACCAAGCAAACCCTTGTAGAGAATTTTGAAGAAACCAAGATGATAGAATTCCATATGAAAGGATCTAAAGAAGGTCAGGCTTCTCTAGTGAGAAAAGAAAGCCAACCCCCTCCTAGAAGAGGACTCCTTTTGACTAGACCGCTGGGGAAACTGGTTGAACAAACTCCGACAAAGGTAATGGAGATATAGAATATTTGCAGCACATGATCAAGAAACTATCAAATGGGATTATAGACATGAAAAGAAGTGCAGGGGAAGTAAACCAAGGCCAAAGACCCTATAATCTTTTCTTTAAAAGAAACCATCCTTTCAAAGAAATTGAACCTCCCCCAGCCAACTTAAACATTGACCGAGGGAATGACGCATCTGATTCTTTTTGTACTTTTCAACAAGAGAACCACTCGGAAAGAGAATTCCCTCAATGGGTCCATGCCATGAATTTAATGGCCAATCGTTTTCTGGACGAGGTCTCCCTGACCGAACAACCAAGCATCTCAGCCATGAATAGTGCCGATCAGGAAGGAGCTAACCCACCACGGGACACAACCATGATGATATGGGATCCCGATGTGATTGCATCTTCAGGTGATATGTTTTAGCCTCGAGAACAACCCGCAGAAGTATCAACAGTATAGACACATAGTAAGGATCAACCCGGCTCGAAATATGTCGACGTCACCCAGGCCCCGCAAAGTAAGTTAACTCCCGACCACTCGAAAATGCCTTTCGCCCCCGGTAAAAAGCCTATAAGAATCCACACCCAATATTATCCTAAACTAGAGTATAACGTAGTTGAAGATTTGAAGAAGTTGAAAGCTAATATATCAGTTATGGACGTATGCAAAATTCCTCAGCAGAAAGACTTCCTATTGCAAGCTCTGAATTCGGTAAGAAACCCAACCAACGACGATAGTCAAAACAAGATTCTCCCCCCCAACAGATCTGGTGAGCAAGCCAACTATAAACACCTACTCAGAAGGTAGGAAATAAAGGCCTTTTGTACCACCCTTCCTTTTGACGTTTGAAGTCTTCAACATAAATCTTCACAATTGTCTGGTCGATTCAGGGGCATCCTCTAATGTCATGCCCTTGGCCATGTGTAATAAATTAGGTGTTGTCCCTCTCAAAAGTGATAAACATGTCATAAAACTAGACAGAACCCAGGTCAAGGTCATGGGAGAACCCAAAGATGTGATGATCAGGATAGCGACGGATCCTAATTTCGTGCAGGTGATTGACATCACTTTGGTGGATATCCTTGAGGCATATGGGCTATTGTTGAGTCGAGATTGGTCTGAAAAGCTGAACAAATATTTCAGTACTAACTGGGCACACCTTTGGCTACCACTGAAAGGATACAAGAACATGGTCAAAATCGATAGGGAAAGATATCTGAATCATACGGTCACTGATTTGGAAACCTGGAACGAACCAGCCTCTACCGAATTCCCCTTTATGGGAAACTATTCTTGTGATTCTCACTTCAACAAATTCACTTCTCTCTTGTCCAATGTTCTGCTTACTCAGAATTCCGAAATAATATTTCAAGAAGAATCCCTGATGCCGATAGAAGATTCTCTCTTCTGTCAAAACCCTGCACTAGGACTTATGGAGGAAAAGGTCGGAGAAAAGAACATAGGCAAAGAGAGAGAGAGGAGAAATTATCATTCGCAAATTTGGACCCTCTATTTTGATGGATTTAAATCACAAGAAGGGTCAGGATATGGGTGGATACTCATCGATCAGAAGGGTAGACGTCATTTCTTGTCCTGTAGACTAGAATTCGAGTGTACCAACAATACAACCGAGTACGAAGCTCTAGTACAAGGGTTAAAGAAAGCCATAGATTTGGGTATCAAGGAATTAAAAGTCTTCAGAGATTTTGAAATTATTGTTAGACAAGTGAGAAATACCATACATTGCAATTTGCCTCATCTTAAGAACTACCAGCAGGAGGTGCATAGGCTAATAGAATGCTTTGAGACTTTCAATATCATCGCAATCCCCAGAGAAAAGAATATCCTTGCCGACTCCCTAGCCACATATGCTTCTAGACTCTCGCCTTTGGAAGATTACGAAGCCTCCCGATTCACTGTAGAATTTCTCTACAAACCATCGGTGCCGAAAAATATTTCCAATTGGAAAGTCTTTGAAGGTGACGAGCAAATCATAAACTTCTTGACCAACCAAGGCAATTTTAAATACCTAGCCATAGATGATGAAAAATTCTGGGAGAAGATAACTAAAACTAACCCTGAAACAGGAGAATATGTTGGAAAGTCGAAAGCTCACACGATCTCGAAGGGGATAGCCAATCTAGAGAGTTTGTTTGATCTAAAGGATCGCTTTAAAGGACCCAAAAATGCGAAGACTGGTAGCTCTTGCCCCCTCCATGAAACTGTGAATCTTCGGACTCCATAGAACATGAAGAATGTAAATCTCAGCAAAACTATATCTAGGGAAGAGGGGAAGGCCTACCTCAGATTATTCAGACAATACCAAGATGTTTTCGCATGGTCCTATAAGTAAAAACGTATGACACTCGCATTATTCAACACACTATCCCGTTGAAACCCAAAATGAAATATTTACAACAAAATCTACGAAAGTATCATCCATCCCTGGAACCTCTCATGTATCAAGAGTTTAGGAAGCTTTTATATGCAAAGATAATTTTCCAAGTTAGGCATTCTGCCTGGGTAGAAAATCTTGTTCCAGTGAGGAAGAAGTCAGGAGAAATCCGATTATGCATAGATTTTCAAAACCTCAACAGAGCTTCAGAAAAGGACAATTATCCCATCCCGCTGATGGAACAACTCCTACAGACCGTGTTGGGCTCGGAGATTTTCTCCCTGCTAGACGGTTTCTCAGGATACAACCAAGTGTTGGTTTCGGAGGAAGACCGATTAAAAACTACCTTCCGAACCAAATGGGGAACCTTCGTTTATAAGCACATGCCTTTCGGCTTAATTAACGAAGGATCAACCTTTCAAAGGGCCATGGACGTGGCTTTTTGGGGACTTATCAATAAGTGTGTGGTAGTATATTTAGATGACGTAACGGTATATTCGAAGAATAGAGAAGAACACATGCAACACTTAACTCATATTTTCAAGAGATGCAGGAAATACGGTATATCGCTAAACCCTAAGAAAAATATCTTTGGTGTGGAGGAAGGTAATTTGTTACGTCATATTATATCTCAGGCAGGGATTCACATAGACCCTGAAAGGATTAAGGCCATAGCTCAACTCCCGCTACCCCATAACAAGAAAGCCATGAAGTCCTTTTTCGGGCAAATCAATTTTGTAAGGAAATTCACTCCCGACTTCACCAAAATCATCAAACCCTTACAAAATATGATTCGCAAAGACTCCGAATTTAAGTAGGATGATGAACGTAAAGACACTTTCAACAATATCAAAGCTGCCATATCCCGAGCCTCGGTATTACAAAGTCCCGATTTCAATAGATACTTTAACCTTTACACTTTCGCTTCCGACCAATCATTGGCTGCGATCTTGACTCAGAAGGATGATGACAACAACGAAGCCCCAATTTCATTTATGAGTACCAATCTCCAAGGAGTTGAGCTCAGCTACCCCACCATAGACAAGCAGGCCTACATGGTCTATAAAGAGGTAAAACATTTCAGGTCTTACATCCTCAAGAATCACACTAAGGTGATCGTGCCACACCCTGCAGTTTGATCCTTGTTTACCCAGAAAGAAATGGGAGAAAGAAGAGGGAACTGGATGGCACTAGTCCAAGAATTTGA
Source organism: Picea engelmannii (assembly GCA_009831015.1). Lineage (NCBI taxonomy): Eukaryota > Viridiplantae > Streptophyta > Pinopsida > Pinales > Pinaceae > Picea > Picea engelmannii. The sequence continues at coordinate 289,063 of ML806824.1, forward strand.
TCTAGATATAAAACCTTCCATGCTGGTAAAAGGGCAAGGTCTGTGTAGGCTCGCAGCCGAAGCCCAGGATCAAGCAAATGAAGATTCCAGATGGGAAAATGAAATGGCACTATGGTGCAATGAAGTAGCATATATCCCCCCAATGCAAGACTCATGGTACAAGGATTTGACTTATCTGTTGCATCGCAGGGCTTGTCCTGAGAACCTCAACCCTAAGGAAATGAGAGCCCTAAGATTGAAATATGCACAGTATCGTCTTATAAATTTGGTACTCTTCCAGATCAACTATGATGGGGTATTATTGAGATGTCTCAAACGAGAAGACGCCAACAAGGTGCTGACGAAACTCCATGATGGTCTTGTCAGAGGACACTTTGCAGGGAACACCACAGCTCATAAAATCCTAAGAGCCAGCTATTATTGGCCCACTTTGTTCAAGGATTCTCATACTTACGCTAGGAATTGTAAAACTTGTCAAATAAGTGCTGGAAAGGAGAAAAGGGAAACAGTCCCACTTCAGCCCGTGACTGTCTCTAGACCTTTTGAGCAATGGGGGTCAGATATCATAGGAGAAATTATGCCTATCTCGTCAAAACTGCACAAGTACATTCTTACTGCCACCGACTATTTCACAAAATGGGCAGAGGTCATTCCTCTGACTCATGTGAACGAAAAAATAGTGATCCAATTTATAGAATAACAACTGATCAGAAGGTTTGGTGTCCCCTCTGTTCTAGTCTTTGATAATGTAGCTTATTTCTCTTCTACAATACTGACAGATTTTTCTCTGGACAAAGGGATCGTAATCAAGTACTCTGCAAATTATTACCCTCGGGGAAACGGTGTAGCAGAATCGACCAATAAGAACCTGGTAAGGATACTAAAGAAGACGGTTATAGATAACCAAAGAAATTGGCATAATCAACTTCATAATGCCCTATGGGCTGATAGGGTCACACCCAAAGAAGCCATAGGAAATTCCCCATATGTTCTGGTCTACGGGCAGGAAGCCATCCTCCCAAACAGGCTTTATCTGCCTTCTCTCCAATTGGCACAAGATTCTAATGAGGAACCCTCGTTGGCCATGCAACAGAGGATCGACACTCTGCTCATGTTGGAAGAAGAAAGAGAAAAGGCTAAGTCAAAATTCTTGGCTCATCAACAGATAGTGAAAAGATGGTTCGATAAGCATAAAGCTAAGGAAAATAACTTTGAAGTAGGAGATTTAGTCCTGAAGTGGGACAGGGCGAATGAACCCAAAGGGAAACATTCCAAGTTTCAGAACCTATGTCTTGGGCCTTTCCAGGTGGCTGAGAAGATTGGGGTAGGTACTTATCGGTTGCAAAATCTGAGGGGGGAACTTGATTCCCTCCCAGTGAACGATCAAGCCCTAAAACAATACTTCCAATAATAAAATAAAATAAATAAATAATAATATATAAAAAGAGGAAAAAATAATAACTTCAGTCAATACGAATAAAAGAAGTATCAGAGATACCTATTCTGAGGTTCGGTAATACCTCGAGGGAAATGAAGGAGGAACATAGATTCTGTGTCCTCCCAGTAAATCGCCATTTGTTGAGTACTCAACACACCCTAAAAATTCCATGACCATTTCCTTTTGGGTACCACCCTTTATTTTACTTTTGAATTGTTTTCGCCTAGACATAAAACTGATCCTTCGCTTGTCTTATATGTTTCACATTTTAATTGATTAAAAGTTCACTTGAACATACAACGAAGAATCATCTTAACTCTAAAATACTTAATGACTACTCAAGGAATCAACGACCCAGGATTTTCCCCGAATCACAAGAGAAATTCGGCATCGACGGAAGATGATGGTGGCGAAAATCGTTTGGGGAGTCAAAGTAGCCAAGTGTCGACCCTCATCGGCGTCGGTTGATGAAATGATTCTTTCCTATGAATAAACCTCGAGAAGGATTGTGCCGAAGACTGATTCGATCGGCTTCAGCAAAAAGAGGTAATAGTATGCGCCACACGAAGGGAAGAGTGGCACCGCCGATCTTCGACCCCCGATACATTGACATGAGCAAAGTCCCAAGTAAGATACTTACCTACCAACGAATGCCTTTTATAATTAATTATTTTTTAATGGCCCAGGGTTGATAATTCCACGTAAGCATCAATTGATATCGGACATCTCACAAAAATAAACTTATCAACAAAACCTCGGTACAACAATAATGATTGCAAGATTTAATAATATGTGCGAACTAATAATTTGTGATAAGAAACAGAGAGTAACTGCCTATAAGAAATCTTAATACATTCAAAATACTTCCGATGTTTAATATTAAGGCCTCCCATCAAGTTCAAATTACATACAACTAAGCCACACCGTGACCAGCCGGTCCGGTAGCAGTAAAACCAAGGATACCTTTACAACAAAAGAACAAAAGGGAAATTTTGTCCAAAGCGCCACTCAAGAGGAGGTAAGGCGCATGGTCACCCATTATGTCTTTCCTACACATGAACTTTTCCCAAGTCCACTACTGGTGCCTGGCACTATGTTCCTTTCCTCCACCGCACACTGCACCTCGCGCAACTACACAATTGTATCATGGGCCTCCTAAAGCCATCTATGAAGCCAAACTGTGTTTCTTGCGCGACCCTGCGATGTCGGTATCCCCTGGTCTTTTTCCGCCAACTGATGTTGTAGCTCTCTATTTTCTTGGTAGATCTCGGCTATTGCAAGTTTATCCCGCTCTAACTATTGAACGAGACTCTTGACGTGAGGACCCGATGCTTTTTCCCTTCCCTTCAAACTCCCATCTCTTTTGTCGATAATCCCAACTAGCTCCGACAAGTGAGGAAGTTCTACAAACTCCTCAATAGCTGGATGTGTGCCCAGCTCAGCCGAAAGGCGGGTCTCCTCCCATTTGGTCATATCATTTATAGGCCTTCCTCTTCTCCGTGGTTTCAGCTCCTGAGTAGGCGCATTTATAAGCATACCTTCCTCAGACGCACCCTTTTCATCTTTGATCTCCGTTGAGGATGCCGACACCATCTCTGAGCCAAAACCTTCACCTCCTTTTGGGCCTTCAAAGACCTGGGAAGCTAACCAAAAAGAATCCCAGGCATGCTGGGGCTCATGCCTAGCACTAGGACTACCCCGTGGACCCCGTCCCATGTTTAGAGGAGATCCCATTGCACAACAGTATAGATTCCCGCTCGTTCGTAGGTGACAAAGGATGTCTATACAGGACTTACCGAGACAAATTCGTCATACCAAAACCCATGAGAATATAAGCTCAACATGAGCATAAGTTTTCCCCAGAACTCCCTGAATTTATAGAAAAAAAAAAAAGGATCGAAGAAGAACGTGCCAATAAGACACTCGCACCCTGCAACATGGTGATTAAATACTCGACACACCATAGTTGTTTGGCGGATGAAATCTAGAGCATGTAAGCGCCACCAAACAAAGTTACAGGTAACGTCCGGTACGATCCTCCCGACCTTGCTCCAGACCTCCGCTATTCGACTAATGATGTTTTACACATTTAGATATGGATTCTGGAAGCATTTAATGGATTTCCTTTTATGGTGTTTGACCCTTTGGGAAGTATACACACACACACTCGCTTTCGACGTCTCTTTTGGGCACCAATGGTCGAATAATCAATATGAATTTCTAAAACATTCATAATGTTGTACTTGATTTGCCACCTCATGATGCGTCGACATAATTCCATTTAACCAAAGGAGTGATAGCTTCGGCCAGGTCATCACAAATAATTCGAAGGAGCCACTGAGATCAAGTAAGTATTAAATGACTTAAACTAGCGGGCTACATAGGTACGTATTAGTCTTTTAAATTTATTTACATCTTATCACGATTTACTTTGAAATCGCTAAACTTCGTCGTATTAAATTGTAGGAAAGAAACCTCTCGGATTACCGAACAAATTTCATCCTATGATTTCGCTGAAGGATTCGAAAAGAACATGAAGCTGAAACGTCTACACAATAAATGTTTTTTGGGCTCTCCGAGTGCGGTGTCCCCGATCAGTTATCGAATCAAGACACCCACCGAACGAGACTTGTTGTGAGCTGAAAGATGCGCAAAGATAGCCTATACGAAGCTAAGACAAGTACAACTATTTCTGAAATACCCGATCAAAGCTCGATCCATGCTGCAATGGCTGAACGCTAGTTTGGAAAAGTACTGAACGCATGTAGTAGATATCAGAGGAGTATGCAACTTCAATGGAACAACACAGATCCTCATCGGTTCAAAACTGTGAAGATCTTTTCATCAGTTGGTATGAATATAAAAGAAGTCACCCTTTTGAAGAGACATCTCGGGTGGACTGTTAAAGAAATTGTTGAATGACCACACCACGTGGAAAATTTTGTTTGGCTTGAACCATGTTTAGTCGTTAATTTTGGTTGAATTTTATATTATAAATAGAGACATTGACTGGCTAGTCAAGGGTCGGTGGTTGTTGTAAGAAATCTTTCTTTTGGTTGTTGATGATTATTTTGAGACTGCTGTGAATTGAGAAGTCCTTCTAGACCAAAGACAAGTTGTTTTCATCAGATGTATGTGATTGGAGTTGGAGAAGAATTATTTCCTTTCCTATTCCATGAATGACGCAATAAGTGAGTAAGAGCAATTAATTTTGTTGTCAAGTTATCTGGTGCAATGTTTTGATGTTATTTTCTTTAATGATGAAGATAAATCATTGTGTTGCTATGTGATGAATGTTATGGTAGATGAATTATTTTGCTTATCGTGATCTTGATTACATATGTGTTTTCTTTCTGTTAATTAGTTTTTCTCATAAAGTAATTGGGTGCTCATTTGGTTAATGTATTAATACTAGGCCCTGTTGCATAGAATCATTGTCTTCATGTTTGAGAAGCGAGTTATCCCAAGATTGACCTCTTCCCACCATTTAAAACTTCTGTCCTATTATTTTTCAAGTTGGTTTATACTGGCTTGCATCTCTTACACCAGCCCCACCCAAGAGAAATACAGAAAAAAGAACTGTCCTAACTAAAGGAAGAGCCTTCACCAGGAAACACAAAGCCTATCGATAATTTGGCCAGATCACAAGATCTGGAGAACCATTCCACTCCAAATGTTGCAGAGTCTAATTGGGCCTCAGTGGCAGGTTTGGTTCCTACAATTGAGTCAGAGGATTTAGGTCCCATCAACAGGGAATTTCCCGAATATCTTTGTGTCAAATGTGAATGATATTTGTCTATTGTTCATTTATTTCCATTGCAAAGTTCTTATTCATTTGTATTTCTTATCATAAAATACAATTGGATGTTTTGAACTTAAATGCATTACTGTTGAAGTTTTATTAGAGACTAAAATCAAAGTTTGGCTAAGTGTTTGACGAAATCCCTACAAGAGAACTAGTTTGTAGGTGAAATTTCTACATGGTATTAGAGCTTGGGCTTTGAGTTTCAGTGGACAAGATCTTGACACTTGCATAGTAGTGACTTGTAGGGGTTCTTTCTAGGAAGAAAGAATGGGAAAAAAAAATATCCTTGTTTAGTTGGACAAGGATGGCTTCCAGTATCAAGTATGAGGATAGGTTGGAGGGGATCTCCAACTACCTGCAATGGAAGGTGAGGATTGCAGTTTTTCTCAGGGAGAACAAGCTATGGAATTTTGTGAGTACCACAGTGATAGTTACTTCATCAGATCCCATTTATTTATACCTCCATGAGGTGAAGGAAGTGAGGACATAAAGGATACTCCTAGATGGGGTAAAATACCACCTGATCCCACATATGGCTGAGAAAAATACAGGAAAGGAGATGTGGGATGCACTGAAAAAATTGTATGAGAACAAGAACGAGATCAGGAAGATGGCCCTAAGGTAAAATCTCCATAACACTAGGATGGCTAAGGGAGAGAGTGTGGCCTCCTATCTCACCCAGATCCAACAAGTGAAGGATGATCCAGATTATTTTCAGCACGAAATGAGGTTGGAGATATAATAAAGAAATGCACAAAGATATCGCAGATATTCAATAATATAACAGAAATGTATCAGAGATGCAACCATAAACATAGATATACAATAATACACTATTTCTATTAATGAAAGAAATGTATAGAGATTGTAAAAATACAGAGTGAAAGACTCGCTAGAATGGTGGCAGCTTATCTCTGAGAAGAGATGTGACGACTACTCGCATTCGCAAGAAGATGATTACAATGAGGTTCCAAAGGAATTTTTACAATAAGTAGGAATGCCCAAAACCCTAGACATCCAAAAACCTAACCCTAGGAGATGAAGCGCCAAAAGTCATGTGGGCCCCCTTTGGGTAAGTGAGTACATCAACTTCCCAGGGTCGTAACTTTTGCATACGATCTCTGTTTTAGGCATGTGATAGCTCGTTGGAAAGGTATCATCGAGGAGATTCATTTTAGGGGATCAATTAGTCCTTCATATATAATTAAGAACCTCAATATCTAAAAACATTCATTTGGGCCCTCAAAATGGCCCCAGAAGTTAAAACCCGCTAAAAATAGTAAATTGCCAAAATTGTCAGAAAATTGTTTTGAGCCATTTGGAAAAGGTGGGTGGCCACCGATATCCACCTGGATCAATCCTCCCTCCTTAGGAAGCAATGGTATCCATTGCGTTGAGTTCCCAGTGGAGAGGGAAAAACATTTGTTGAATCTGCATCTTGGTGAGTTGCTTCTCTTGCTGGAGATGTTGCGCTGCTTAGTTTGCAAAAACCTGTCATGAACCTGTTGAGGTTGAGGTTGTTCAAAAAGTCAAGATACATGAGAGGACGATGTGCAGAAGGAATCTTTTCACTTTGTTGCAGCATTGTCGACCTGCTTCTGTTGGATAGAAGGTGCTTGGGGCAAGGCTATAGTGGTTGCAGTGTCCTTTTGTTCTCCTTTTGAACAGATTGTGAAGAAGCTGAATTTTGCAGTATGAGATACTACCTTGCAGCACTTTTTAGGTGGAACAGTAGTCGGAACTACCTCTAGTATTCTGTAGAGATGACCCCCCAAAGTAACAATGGCACTACGGGGTCGAGACTCATAAAAAACATGGTGCCTCCACATATATGGTTGGCCCAAGAGAACATCACAGACATCCAGTGGGGCAACATCACATAATACCTCATCCTTGAAGGGTTGGATGTCGTATGACAATCGACACTATTGGTTGACACGGAGATCTCATCCTTGTCGAAGCCACCCAATGTTGTATGACTGTAGGTGTGGTGTTGTCGACAATCCCAACTGTTTGACAACCTCCGCTGAGATGAGGTTCTTCTGGCTTCCATTATCAACAATAAAATGCAGCGGGGTCCCCTTCACCCACATCTGTGAATGAAAAAGGCGCTCCCCCTCTTTAGGATCTGTTGGTTTTCTGGTTGAATTTTTGCGGTCACGACAATAGCAATGGGGTCTGCGTCAATGATCTGTCCTTTACCATTATTTTCAGAATCAGATTCTAAATCAGGGTTTGGCTCTTTGTCTTTGATCTCGGCCACTAATGACTGTTTTGAGTGACATTCATCGGTGTTGTGCCAAGGGATTTTGTGGAACTCGCACCATTTTCCGGTGTCCTTCTTTGTCTTCTCGTGACCCTTCTTTTCCTGTGTCTTGGACTGGTTTTCGGGAGATTGTTTGTTAGGGTCGTCTTTGTCATACTTTGGTTGTTGCGGATTTTTAGACCTGAATTCCCGTTTGTTTTGGTCCTTAAATTTCTGCTCAATTTTAACAACATATCAATAAGCAACACTTAGTGATGAGATGTCCAGAAAATCCATTTCAGTTTGGATGTATCTGTGTAGATCCCCATGGTATTTCAGGACCAAATGTCGCTCGGAGTCTTTGATACCCAACTTGGTGCACAAGGTATGGAAGGTATCGGTGAACTCCGGAACTGCTTGGCCCCTCTCTTGTCGTAGTGTGGTCCATCTCATGTACTAGTCCTCATAGTTTCCAACAGGGTAATACTGTTCTTTTATTGCATCCACAAAAAAATCCCAAGTGGGATCAACCCCATATATTCCAGACTCCTCTGTGGAACTTTTCTCCCAGTAAGTTTCCCACCAATGTTTGACATGAGGGAGAGCTTTAAGGAGTGAAAAGGTGATATTTTCTTTGTCAGAAAAATTGTGAATAGAGAAATAACCTTCTAGAAGAGTTAACCATTTTTCTAGGGCTTCTGCATCTATCTGTCCTTCAAATACATGAATATAAAAATTGACTTGTACCTTGAAAGGAGAGGTGCCTCCAAAGTGGTTGCTTGATGAAGATGCGCCTGATGCTATCAGCATGCGTTGAAGGATGTGGGAAAAATTCTCCATGATTTCGTCCCTCTGTCATGTGAGAGTTTTCTCAAGCAACAAATTGATAAGATTTTTGGCTCCGTCGTTTTTATTTTCTTCCGCCATTGAGGGTTTCTTGGGTGTGCGAGAGAGATTGTCTTTAAGAGAGACAAGCTCAAGACCCAACTTTCTATACTCGAACCTCATCGGGGACATGCACTGAAAAAACGATCAAGAGCAGCCTGCTCTAATACCACTGATTCAGATTTTATGAGTAGAACGAAATGAGTACAGATTATTAACATGTGCTTAACACAAAATAACAAAGATACAATAAAATTGGTTTTCTATTCAATAACGAAATAAGATGAAACTGTAAAATGCAGCGGAAACAAGCTTGCTGGAATGGTGGCGGCTTATCTCTGAGAAGAGATGTGACAGTAGCGCGCATTCGCAAGAAGATGATTACAATGAGGCTCCGAAGGCCTTTTTACAATAAACAGGAATGCCAAATACCCTAGCCATCCAAAAACCTAACCCTAGGAGATGAAGCGCCAAAAGTCATGTGGGCCCCATTTGGGTAAGTGAGTACATCAACTTCCCGAGCTCGTAACTTTTTCATACGATCTCTGTTTTAGGCGTGTGATAGCTTGTTGGAAATGTATCATCGAGGAGATTCATTTTGGGGTATCAATCATACCTTTGAATATCATTGGGAACCTCTATCTCGAAAAACCTTCATTTGGGCCCTCAAAATGGCCTCAAAAGTTAAAACCTGCTAAAAATAGTAAATTGCCAAAATTGCCAGAAAATTGTTTTGAGCCATTTGGAAAAGGTGGGTGGCCACCGATATCCACCTGGATAAAAGGATGAGTTGGGCATTGCTGGTGAGACTATTCCAGACTCAGAGTTGGTACGCATATATCTGAAGGGATTCACCAAATAGTGGGATGTGTTCATGAAGTGCGTGGTGGGAAGAGAGAATTGTCCCTCTTGGGAGAGGTCATGGAATGACTTTATTCAAGAGGATATCTAGGAGGTATATCATAGTATATATTAGGAGAAGGCATAGGGTGGTGCATACGGGGAGAATGTTGCTCTTGTGGGAAAGAGAAATGGCAAGAAGAAGGACATAAGAAAAGTGAAATTATTTGCACGTCATAAGGTTGACCACTATGTTAGTCAATGCCCAAACAAGAAGAAGGGAAAGAAGGATGCAAAGCTATCAACATCAGCTGAGGTTGATGATTTTTCTGAGAAGTTTGAGAAGGAATTTTATCTGATGACTTGTCTTTCAAACAATGGTTGTCTAGTGTGCAATGACATTGAAGCATGGTTTGTGGATAGTGGAGCATCTTGAAATATGACAAGAATGAGGTCAGTGTTCCTTAGTTTTTCAGAGATAGACTCAGACTATTATGTGGGTTGTAGGGCTCACACTAGACATGCAGTGAATGAGATTGGATGTGTGATATTCTTGTTAGAGTCATGAAGATTTATGGAGGTGACCTAGGTGTTGTTTGTTCCAAATCTTCCAGTAAATTTGTTCTGATTGTCAACTTTGGAGGATGAGGGATGTGGAGTTGTTTTCTTTCATGGACAGGTGTTCATGTATCTAGAGGGAGATACTCCAGACACAACAATAGTGCTTGGTGTCAAGTATGAGAGGTTATACATGTTGTTGGGAAAACCTGTGTGTGATTCCAAGGGGATCTTGGATTCAGGATCAATGTCAGTGTCAAAGAGAGAGTAGGTTACTCGAAAGAGTGAGTAGATATCGAGGACTCGGGTGTTGGATCATGTTGTCATTAATGCCAATGGTTTGTCATTGATGCCAATGGTTTGATTACTTGGGAGATTGTTGGATCATATGTCATTGATGTAAATGGTTTGGGTTGATTGATGTCATTGGTTGATGTCAAGTAATTGATTG
>ML806824.1:310148-337119 GCA_009831015.1 Picea engelmannii
TTGTGGTGATGACTTGTTGATAATATATTTCTGATATATGTTGCTGATATGTGCTCACATCTAACTGGTTATAAATGACAACAATGGGTATTGAATAAATGTTGAATGCTAATTGATGAGTTTTTGTGCAAGAGGGAAGTTTTGGGAAAAAGAACCCCACACTCATTCACCCCCCCCTCTAAGTGTGGTAGGTGTGTCCAACATCGGGCTTCTTCGAATACTCTCATAGGACTCAACTGGTATCAACTGATGTTGATGGATTCTCAAGGGTGTGAGGAGACTCCTAGGGGCATGTATTGGATGGATAGGTCTCTAGATCATAGTTCAACGCATGTAGCAGCAAGGGATTCTAGTTCAAAGGGAGTAGCCACAACAATAGTTGGGATGATGGGGTTGGAGACAGATTATGGTGGAGGTTCTGAAAGTACCTCCCTCGCTAAGAGGGAGTGTTATTTTTTGTAGCTCGAAGGTAATTTTGCATTGGCGGTGCCTAGCATGCAGAAGTGACCAAGCAAATTTCACTTTCCAAGCATTTTACTTTATAAAGTGATTTTATAAACTTGGTAAGTCTACATTTAAATTTAATGACTAAAAGTGACTTTATAAAGTTTAGGTCACTTAAGTGATTTAAGCGAATTCAATGTGAAATTAATCCACGACCATTGATCTTGAGATGGAAAGATTTAATATTTCCATTGAGATCTAGGGTTAGGGGTTTTAGTCATTAATGATAATAAAATAAGAAAGGGAGAGATAAAGAGGCACATAATTTTCCAAGAAGAGAGCAAGAGAGAGAGATGAAGAGGTGAGAGATATTGTAACAGAAGGGGTGAACTTTCCAAGGAGAGGAATAACATGCAAACCAATAAATATTTCTAGGATTAATGCAGTCTGTACAATATGGATTAGAGTGACCATACAATAGTGTATTTTTGGGTCGTACAATAGAAAATTGAGCATGAAAATCGAGGCAAATTTTGGCATGTTTTTTTAAGCATTTTATACAGTCAAGAAATCGTACAATTTTGTACAATATCTACAGGAATAGTGCATATAAATCAAGACTGTTTCGTATAGCATTTATTGTTGTAGCTACCGTACATAGTACAAAATTATGGGTACACATTTCAAGGAGAAGATTGGAACATATTTCAAGGTGTATTAGTGGCACAATTATCGAGATAAGTTGGTGTATTTATTGCTGGAATATTTTGTTGTAAAAGATCATTTTTCTGTGAGCTCTAGAAATAATAAAATCTCTCTCTCTCTCTATTGGTTTTCCCTTCAGGTTTTTTCTAGGGGAATTTCCCAAATATCTTTGTGTCAAATGTGAATGATATTTGTCTACTATTCATTTATTTCCGCTGCAAAGTTCTTAGTCATTTGTATTTTTTATCATAAAATACAATTGGATTTTTTGGGTTTAAATGCATTATTTTTGAAGTTTTATTGGAGACATAAATCAAAATTTGGCTAAGTGTTTGATGAAATCCCTACAAGAGAACTAGTTTATAGATGAATTTTCTACACATGTTTAGGGCTTTGAGAGATATCCCCGGTGTGTAAAACCTCATAATAATGCCCATACAACACGTGTAAGTCAAATATTTAGTTATATAAGTTGTGTGGTGGTTTTGGACCTTGTGCATGGTCCATGAACACTACAAACCTCTTTTATACCCTAAGATTTATCAACACTTTTTGAACACTTCTTTTAAAACTCGGTTTAATAGATGGTGTAGTGCTTCCCATTACTTTGTGCAAGAACAACACTAAGAAGCTCATTGTATCAACTCAAGAAAGTAGAGTGAAAACTTAGGTTGACCTCTAAAGCTAAAGCTAACAAAAGCATGGAGAAAATATTTCTTAGAATGGAGACCAAGGGACATTGTGAACAATTGCATTACAATACATACATAAAACAACAATTTTAGAACAAGAATATGTTAGCGAAGAATGGGTTTGGAGATCTAGATGTTTAGAAGATTCATAGGAGGAATATGTTATATTTTTCATAAACTAGGTATCCCTGAGGGTTAGCTCAATTGGTCTAAATCTAGACGTGACTTTATCATGCTTGTTGTTGGTCATATGTTCGACTCTCTTGATTCCCCTGGGGTGAGGCCCCATAATCAAGGCTGATGGTTTACCTCACTTACCATCCATGGATCATGGGGGAGTATTTGGAAGGTTTTCCATGTGTACATTTCCTCGAGAATAAAATGTTTCATAAATTAGATTCTTACACCTTTTGGACTAGGGAATTGATACCCATCAATCCATCAATTATGTCAATATTTGCTTAAATTTTTTTTTTCTTTTTTCCAAAGAAAAGNTTATATATATATATATATATATATATATATATATATATATATAAATAGGTTAAATTGCAAATGTGGGTAGTATCTAGTTTCTTGTATGGGATTAAGGATAGATGCTACTAGAAATCACATGACCCCACTGGAGCCTTATAAATGACCACAAGGGACACCAAATTTCTTTTGAATACTATTTAGGATAAAACCATCTTTAAGTCCTAGAGTAAGACCTAACACTGCTTCTAATTGCATAAGAGTTTGTCTTCCTTGAATGTAAGGAAATAGGTTAATGTCCCAAGACCTAAAGGCTTCAAGTAGGAATGCAAGTTTGCCCCCTTATGGACCACCAACAGGTCATTTCAGGCGGCATGGTTTTCCTTGAATAACGATGATGATTTATCTTGCACTCATATAGAGTAGCTAGTGATGGATGTCCTCACTTCTAGTTGACAACTGAGTTATGATAGGTTTCTTTACCTTTGAAAAAAATGAATTTATTTAGCCAATAACTACACAATTCAATAACCATATAAGACAACAAAATTGGACCAGTTTCTTGCCATTCTCCCTTGATATCCTTTAAAATGTGATTTCCTTTGGCTTGACTTTCATTTCTCTTTGTTTTCCAAATAATGACTTAAGGGATATTTATACTCTTCTATAAGATAGTTATTATATAGTTTCTTGTGCTACTTTTCACTTTTTCTTCTCAATTTTGAAATTTCATTGATTTATGTCAATATTCTTCTTTTAATTGTGTATTGGCACGGGTGTACTAAATCGAGTCAACTTTCACATGAGATGCATCAGGAAAAGATGACCAAATCAATATATTTTCCTGTAAGATGTATTTGTAATTATTTGTTTTTTTATGTATTTATTTTTTAGAAATGGGAGGCAAAAAGAGACGATATAATAAATAAGCACATACAATAGAATTAACAAAGCTTCTTAAAAATTGAAATGTGCATTCTTTTTTAATGGAATTCTAAATTCAGTGTGTTTACACAAATAAAAGAACTTTGAATTGTCCATTTTAGTAATTTTTTTGTGCATTACAAAAATATAAAAACAAGCATAGATAAAATGAATACACATTTAATAAGAAAATACTCACAATTAAACTATGATGAAAAACTTAAAAAAAAATTACACAATCCTTCATTGTAACAGCGTGATTAGGTATATTAGTCAAATAGGAACATGAATCTTGCATTACACTTATCCTCCTTTCAAGTCCTTTCCTCCCAAAATATCCGTTACAATTTTTCAAAATTAATACTTATGGGGAGGGGCCGAGAAGGAGGTATAAAAAATGACTCTTCACCTTCCTTCTTGTATATCCACATACCCATTCACCCTTTCATATGCCAATTGCAAATCAAACACATTATTAAATATTACATTATAAATGATTGAATTTATAAAGTCATTTTTCCCCTTATGTAATCATAGATAGGGCCTAATCTTATATTGTAATCAGTACATAACACTCTAGCTATGTTTAGCTCCTCTAAAAAAGTGACGAACTCCTTGTGTGGGATTTTTATGACTTGTGAGGATACTTAGTTCTTATCTTCAATGTATTAATGCATCAACTCCATGAGGTCACTTAGCGGCAATGGCCCATTCTCGTTTCTCGTTTTGAAACATTAGGATCCTTTGTAATAAAGCCATTACTAATTCTTTTTCCAAGAATTCATCATTGTCCCGCAACAAAGTATTTAGGTCTTCTAATGGGTAAAAACAACCTACCTAATGCTTAAGGATATCAAAGTTTTTCATTGCAACTAACTCTATTTTGGCTAGGATAGGCTTACATTTCTCGTGTCAATCTACAATCTCATCAAGCTATTGTTTTTCTATTACAAATCAGCCACTTGACATTCCAACTATTGTTTTACTTCCATCATATTGGCATAGAAGTCTTTGCATGCATGGATATGACAATAGAAATAAAGGATCAAACATACCACTTTATCTTTCCTTCATATTAGCCAAAGTGACAAAATTATTCTAAAAACCTCGAACGAGACTTATTGAATACATGCTCATAGAGAAGGGATAAAAATACTTTCCATGAATATTTGTAATGTAATGTTGTGAGTATTTTCACTTTCAATTTTTTTTTAGAATGAACTAGAAGAAGTAGAATTAAGGGGTGCCACATTTCATAAATATTTGGAAATGCATTCATAGAACAAATTGCATCTATCATGAATGAGTCCATATGACATTAGGGAGACGAGTTGTTAGAATTTTGTAGGCACTTCTTGATGGCAGTGTTGATATTATGTGAGATAATATGTGCCTAGCTGAAGATGGGCCCTTTCATGATTACATTGTGTATCAAAGGGATCTAATTCTCATGTAATTGTGAATGGTCCCTCTCCCTAGTCCCTCTCCTTATGCAAATTGATAACTAACATTACCATGTCCCTAATTGGCTCTTTCATTTGATCAGGAGGATATATATTAGATGGGTTAGTGTGGAAAATATTCCCACCTTCCCACTAAATATTGATCATCTTGATTAGATTATGTTTGTTAGAGACTTCCTATGTGAATTCTTTGTCTATAATGGATTATGGAGTAGATAAAGTGTGTCATCTCCAGGTTGTGGGGTGCATACAACCCAATCCACTTCTCATTGATAGAATATATATTGTGTTCTTAGTGTTTGATTTCCTGACCATCTAACTTATAATGTCAAGATAAGGAAACAATTATGCCTTGGCTCATATTTTGTGCAATTGGTAAAGATGCACTATTTAATTGATGTCTTCACTACCATGAATGGTGACAAATGGATATGTTGTTGGGACTCTTCTCGTATGTGTCTCAAACATATTACTAAAGGTTTGGTCATTTAGGACTCTAATGCTAGGGTGAGTGTCATTATACATTGGGCTAAGTTTCAACACTATTGACTCTTCCATCTCCTTCCTCTTTTATATCTTCACTTTCTTTGGAGTCATATTATCAAACCTATGCTTAGGCATTCACCAAATGTTTCAACATTAATTGTTAGCTCAAAAACACATACAAGTATTTTTGAGTATACCCAAGGGTGGATAAAACATATGCTAACTTGTAATATAGGTGAGAAAGTAGAATGCAATTTCTAGCTTTATGCCTAGTAGATATTTACAATCTGAGGATGATCATTGGTAAGAGAACAAAGAGTAACAATTTCATGATCAAGTGGACAGTTGAAGATTACATCAATTGGGAAACCGAATGAAGTATCAACAAACTCATCTTCCGTGCACAAACAATTTGAAACAAACACTTGTTTATTCCTAACATGAATCTCAAATGAAGATGCAATTCATTGTTCCATTTATCCATATAGCCATAAATTTTACAAGACACTTACTATAAAAATGTGATCAATATAAAATTGGTTGAATTATGGTTCATCTTGATTTCACCAATCCACAAGAAGTTGATAACACTAGTGATTATGTGTTCCCTTCTAATGTGTACATAGAGATTGTCGTAATATTCATATTATATCTTGTGCACAAAAATTGAATGCAATATATGGTTTATTATTACATTTTAATACTATGATTTTGGTTGGTATCTTTAGCATGAGTAATGCTTCTTGATTCACAATCCATGAAGTGAGCATGAGGAATGAGGCAAACCAAATATGAATCCCTAATCACATCCTTGGAGATGATTTTTGATGGTGCTCCTTCATAGGGGGTAGAGAAATGGTGTTATGCTTCCTTTCCCTTCTAAACCATGTTACTATTCAAATCCTTGCCCATTGTGTCAAAGTTCTAATTCAAAATGTGAAGACCTAAGGGAAACTTGAATGAGTTTTGAAGGGAAATTCACCTATGGATAAGAAAATCCCATGATTGGATGGGTATGATCCAATGATAAACAACATGATAGACAATGCACCTTTTTCTCCTAGGATTAGCAATGCAATTTCATGAGTGAACGATAAAAGGAAAGGGAAACATACCTTGAACTTGATGGTGGTATAACATATCGAGTAAATCAAGATTACCAAGCTATAATATAGTAACTCAATCTTATCAAGATTGGAAAAATATAATTCAATATAGAAGATAGGTCAATGAATCATAGATATTTTGGGAGGGGAAAGAGTGTAGATCCATATTAAATGAAAAATATTTACAACAATATATTATATACCTTGAGATCCGTTGTTGTACTCCTATATCAAAGAAATAGAACTCGTATCCTTAGCCACAAGCTCATCCTTTTGAACAAGCATGACTTAGCACTATATCATGGTAAGAAATCAAATCTAGCTCCTACCTAGGCTCTAGTCACATAAATGTTGATTCCTGACATTCAACAATATTCTACTACAAACTGTAGGTCAAATATTCTTGCTCTAATCCAGTAGTGTAAGGATGCTTCTGTCTCTCCATGTCCCATCCCCTAAATTTGTCCTCTTCTTGTATATTTTGAGAGGAGCTTGAAGAGAGGCTTCATGGAATGTGAGCTAAGAAAATACAAATAATGTACACGTTCCATGCTTAATAATGAGATTTTTCCAACCCTTTGTTTGTTGATCTCCTCATAACTCTCCAATTCTTGAAGCTCCAAGGGGTGGTCGTGGTTTTTGTATGGGAAACCCACAATCAGTCGCACTTGTTTTATGAGGAACCCGTGGTCGACCACTAATTTACTAGGAAAAAGTGTGGTCATGTATTTTTATAGATTTCAATGAGCAATTTCCTTGGTTAAAGTGTAATTTAGCTTCATAACATCTCATAACAATCTTACAAGACCAACGGTGTAAAATACAAGTACAATAGATTCCCCTTATGTATGAGGTTAAAAGAGGAACTGATGGCCAAAATACATTACAAAAAATACATGGGAATAAGTGGTTTAAGGAGGAGTTTTGTAGATCAAGGAACCAAGAAGTACCTATAAACAAAAATCAGTCAATCAAATATAGATCATCGCCAAGGTAGCTTGTTAAGCCCTAGACAAAACCCCATGTTAAGCATAAAACCCTTTATTAATCCCTATATATTGAGTTATTACATTTCTAATATTATATTAGTAGGCCAACTAGAACTTTTCATTATAATTGCACCCTTTGTCTCCTACACACATACACACACACACACACACACACACACACACACACACCAAGGATACCTAGTATTTGGATCATCTTATCTTGTCTTGTACATTGAGCATATTGTAAAAGGAGGTTTCTCCCTTGAATAAGACTGTTATTCATTGAATTTTTATCATTGTCAATGCTTTGGTTCATAACATTTGGCATCAGAGCATACAATTCTAAGGTTTTTCTTCTTCAATCAAGACATATTGGAACTTTTTTTATATCTTTTTTTTCCTGGGCAATTTCAGACAACGAAATTTTGAGGAGACTTACTAAAGATAGTGAAGAACAAGAGATCAAATTTCCAGGTTCCTTTTCATTATATTTTCGGTGATATATTATGTGGAATTTAAGGCTTATGACTAGTCCCGAAATTAGTCTCAAACGAGTCATCTTTTTATTTTAACTATAAAAAAATTTTGACGAAGTTTCAAACGTTCAAATTTCAAAATTCTAAGGAGACATATTGAATTACCTATGGGAAATTTTTCATATTTTGTAACTTTACAATTTATGAGATATATCTTGTGGAAGTTTGGTTTTCTTAGTAATCCTAAAATTAGTCTTAAAAAATTCATTTTGGTATTGTTGCTATAACATTTTATCAGTGAAGGTGCAGACTGTGAACTTTTTAGGAGTTTAAGAAGTCACATCAGAGCACAAATTTAAGACTTGGAAAGGTACAAATTTCATAGATATATCAGGACAAAGGTAACCCATCCATAAAATCTCCAAATTAGGGCTTGAAAGGTACACAACTTACAATTGGCATAAATTTTCATTGGACGATACATTTTTGGTGATTCAAATATGTGTGATAAAGAGTTAAAAAAGGGGTATTATTGTTTTTTCACATGGCTCCAAAGGGTAGTCCAAAATTTATTTCACCAAATAAACCTCCAAAGAGCTCAACCATGAATTAAGAAGAAACAAACAAGATTTTTCACCAAATGGGAAAGTTGGAAAAAAAGATGAATGAAAATAATGAAAAAATGTTTTAAAGAATATGGAAAAGAAGATGGGTGAAAATAGGGAACACATGGAGAAGAAGATGGCTCAAAATATGATACAAATGGAACATATGGAAAATAAGTTGGAAAGGAAAATGGATACAAATATGGAATAATTGAAAAATTCCATGTCAACCATCTTGTTATGTATCCTAGATGAGAGATTCTCTCAAGGAGATATCAAGACACAAGGAAATCATATAAATGTGGAGGAGGAAATAAATATTGAGCTCCAAAATCATTATTATTATTCACCTCCATATCCACATCATCAAGGGTTCCACTTAGCAACAAGAAACTATTTAATTCCCAAGATCGGTATGAGAAAGTTTGATGGTAAATATCCTATAACATGGATATTCTAGATGGAACAATTCTTTGATCTACACCAAGTGTTAAGCTTACAAAAGGTAACTATTGCATACTTGTATTTATAAAATGATCAATTGTTTTGGTATCAATGGCTTTGTGAAAGATAAAAGGATTATGTTATTTCTTGGTCCACTTTTATGGATGAATCCATAGCACATTATGGGGATATTAAGAGAAATACATTCTTTAGTCAATTGATAAATATTCAGAAAAAATTGTTGTCACACTTACTTATACTGAGAAGGGCAGGGGGGTGGGGGGTAATCAATATAGGACTATTTTAACTTTTCATGCAATCTTTATCAATTTATTTTTTCATTAGTCATAAGAATTTAATAAGAAATTCACATACAAACATATAATCCACAGTACATAGATATTTAACGTGGAAACCCAAATGGGAGAAAACCACAAAAGTTTTCTTAATAAAATTTTGTAGGCACCAACCTACTGTTACAAAGCTTGTAGGAACCAACCTGAAAGAGACACCAATATCCCTTTACTAAGCACCAAATCGAAAATAATGTTTGAAGGCACAAACTTGGAGGAGACACCAATCCCCTTAGCTAAGAAAAAACTCAACACTACTTGTAGATATGAATTTTACTGGAAACATCAATCTCTTGAAGTTGTCAATAATACCATATTATCTTTTCCATTTAAGCCTTCATCTACATGAGTTTTTTTATATGTCTTTGTTGTCTTAGTTTACAATTTTTCATAGTTTCATAAGTTCCTTTCTCCTTCCACCTCATAGCCTCCCTTACATTATCTTCCTTTCGTTCTCTAGCATCCTATGACCTCAGTGCCTCAGATCTTATCTTCAAACGATCCACACTTACTTGCACTTATCACTCTTCCATATTTTCTCAATTCTTCATGCCTAAATTGGATTTGAGCATCATTACTTATACAATCTATACTTCCATGAATTTGTCCACATACAAAAGTATGTCCATGGAATCGGCTATAGATCTCCTCAAAATCAGACTATGACATTACTTAGAAACTGGAATAGACTCCCCTTTGGTTTCATGTGAGATCTACTCTTAGACCATAGTACATACTTCAACAGTCAACAATTGTTGGATGTGTTCCCTCAAATCAATCATGGTCATTGATCCGATTTATACCCATAAAAACACACAATACACCCTCAGTGCTCAACAGTCGTCCAATCTATCCTTGATTTGATCTCGACCGTTGATCTTCTTTAGTATATTGAGACCATGTGTAACCACACTACATAGTCATTGTCTAATTTGGACCTTTTTTCAATCACAACCGTCGATCTACTTATCTATCCTCAACAAAACCACCATGCAACCATGATGCACAACAATCTTTTCATCTGGACCTCGGATTGATCTCAACTGTTGATCCAATTTTCACATACTTCGATCCTTTATCTCGCAGCCACCATCTGATCATATATTGGATTGATCTCGACCATTGAGATGTCTTGATGGATTCATCATGGATTTAAGGCATATCTCTTCGTTGTTTCAATCTTATGCAACCTCCAAGTTACACCCTCAAGTTCTGTTGCACTCATTTTCACCTATACTTAGAAACATTTCTAAGTATTTCATCGTGGGTCTATGAGACATCACGAGCCATAGGATATCTCACCCTATGGGTCATCCGATCCGTGACAAGTGTCAACCTTCTCGGCCATCATATATTTAACCCTCTCGGTCATCTGATCTGGGACAAGTGGAAACCTCCTGGGCTGTCAAATATCTCACCCTCTGGGCCATTCGATCACTCTTTGGGTACTTAGTCATTTCTTTGAAATCTCTTGGTACTTATCCAATTCTTGATATTTCACTATGGGCCACAGACATACTACATTTCCCCGACTCTATATTTGTGACCTCATATGTCCAATCGATTCTTGGCACTTAGTCATTTTTTCTAACTTCTATCACAGGTTTCTTACACTTAGTCGTTTTTATTCTAGATTATTGATACTTAGCCATTTCTTTAAAATCTTACTGTGGGTCCACAGGTCTCTTACACTTAGTCGATTTTCTAACTCTCATTGTGGGTTTGCGCTCATTTCTTCACATACTCTCGATTCTACATCGTGCTCACTATGTACACGATGTCTTTCGAGATCTCTTTTGTTGATGTTGCATATGAGGTGGTTTCTATGTGGAAGTTTTCTTCAAGTACACTGGGTGATGTGGCATTGATACATGTCCTGATATATGGCATCACAGACATGTACTTCCTTTGATGTGGTATTCATCTGACTAGACATGTGGTGCTAATGTGGTTGTTATAATGGCACTGACGCGGTTGAGCTTTCCCACCAAGTATCAGACCCTAGTCTTTGATCTTAACCGTTGATGTCAGGAGATGAATAGTCAAGATTTATCATATTATGGGTTCACGGTTCTCTATTCCAAAAGTTAACACATTTCGCACAGTTCCATGACTCTTCTACTCACATTCAAACTATATAAAAGTGTTTTTCAATATAAATCTTTCAAAATTGTGTTGTCTTGTGAATGTGGGATATATCATTATCACCATTTCTTCAGTCTAGATAACCCAAGCCTTTATTACTAGGTTTGTTGTTGATCATCCCTTCTACATGGTTATCTCCATTCAGCTTCCAATTTCACCATACCTGTGTGCCCTAATTCTATGGGATTGATTGTTCGCAATCGTTTTTTATTTACATAGAACCTCATTACCACATAGAACATTATCTTCTTATTTTGTCTAGTTTGGTTCGATTATCTCTAGTATTCATAGTTGCGCACAATCATCTTGCTATTATGATAGTGTCATTCTAGGTAGACAACCAGGGCTCTTGAAAAAGGTCAATATATTCCCAATCTCCCCCTGTATAAATGACATTCATGACTGTTAAATTCCTTTCTACCTTTGACATCAATGAAAACACAATTTCCAACAAAATCCCCCTTTGTCATTGATGGAAACAAATCTCTGTTTATGCAAATCTCCCACTTTATTTGTATTCTCCTCCTTTGACATAAATAGAAAAGGGATTCTCTCCCCATTACATTGTACTCTTTATTATTTGTTCTGAAACCAACATCTTTCATCTCATCTTTATGTAGCTCCCCCTGAGATTGTACTCCTCCTGGAGTAATTTTGTGACTGGAGGGCATAGGTACCACCCCCAATTTATGTCTGAGATACTTACATATCTCTCTAGGAAGAGGTTTTGTAAACATATCAACAACATGTTTCTTTGTGGCAATATATTCTAGCTTGACATTATGTTTTGTTACTTTCTCTCTTAAGAAATGATACTTTATTGGAATGTGATTTGTCTTCAAATGCATGATAGGATTCTTGGAGTTATTTGTTGCACTAGTATTGTCACACAATATTGATATTGGTTGATTATGCTCTACCTGAATATCCTTCAACATTTTTTTCATTCAGAGGACTTGTGTACATCATGATGTTGTTGCAATGTATTCTTATTCTATTGTGGATAGGAAAATTGATGATTTCTTCTTGTTGAACCATGACACTAGATTGTTTCCCAGAAATAATGCTCCACCACTGGTGATTTTTCTATCATCCACAATACCTACCCAATATGCATCTATGTAAGTTGTCAGAGTAAAGTATTTTCATGTGGGATACCATAATCCAAAGTTAAAAATCTCTTTCAGATATCTAAATATTATTTTTACTGCATGCACATGTGTTTCCTTTGGTTCAATTTGAAACCTTCCAACTGTTAATTATCCTGATTCTCAAATATTCATAGTTATTTCCTTATGATTTCAAAACAAGGTTTTCTTTCATACAACAACTATAATAAAATAACTATACACTTAAAATATAAACTATAACAATACAATGGAAATAACAAGATATAGAAATATTAACCATGCACAATAGACACAAGAACATGAAAATCTATCCCAGGAAACCCAACCTTGGGAGAAAACCAAGCAACCTTTTTTATAGAAGAATTCGGTCCAAGATATTACCAGTAAATCACCATCAATATATCAATATACCATACAGAGAAATTCCTCCCCAAGTCTAGTGCCTCCAAGAGCTAGCGCCTCAATAATATGACCAAGAATAACCAAGAGAAAGATCCTCCAATCCTAGTGCCTCTCCAATATAGCGCATAAGTAAGTAGACCAAGAAATGCAACTGGAGATATGAAAATGGCACGAAGAAACTAGCTAGTGCGCACTGTAGAAGGATAATTATATGTGTAATAATGAATTGACTCTACCTGTATTTATACTGATCCAGGCCCTGTCTTTTTCCTGTGGGGCTGACTTCTCATTCTGGGTCTTCAATTTACTTTATTATTTTTTATCGTTTACTAGTGGGGCTGACTTCTCTTCATGGGTCTTCAATTTCTTCCTAGGGATTTTTTTTTAATGGTCAGATGGGTCTTCTTTTACTTCCTTGTGGAGAATGACTGCCCGAAGTTGCAAAACTTCAACACTCCCTCTCAACGAGGGATAAATTATCCATACTTGGTTTTATTCTGTCATAGAAAGGTTTTCCTTGATCCTAGTTTATGTAGTCTTCTCTGGCATGCACCCAATTAATTTATACTTCTCCCACATAGCACCTAGTTGATGTATGCTTCTCCCAAATAGCACATAGAGTCTCCAATGGTCCTTATCAAGTAAAATGATCAAGGATAAAGACCACACCTAGGTCATTCTCCTTAGCCAAGTCACATGGCCATCAAAGGAGAATGCTCGATGCTAATACATAGATAAAATCAAAACCCTGGGCCACTCTCCTTAGACAAGTCACATGGCCATCAGAGGAGAGTGTCTGCCCGATGCTAATACATGGATAACATAAATTCCCTGGACCATTATGCTTATCCAAGTCACATATCCATTAGAGGATAATGTCTTTCCAATGCATTTGTACCTTGAGTCTTCATTGATCCTTGATCAATTCATATGATCAATGATAAATACTATTCTTGGGCCATTCTTCTTAGCCAAGTCAGCATGGCCATCAGAAAATAATGTACCATTGTCCTTAGCCAAGTCAGCATGTCCATTGGAGGAGAATGTCTACCATTTTCCTTAGCCAAGTCAGCATGGCCATCAGAGGAAAATGTCAGCCCGGTACTGTTGGCACAGGGGCAAACCCAGGGTTCAATGCACCAACAAAACCCTAACTACCGGCCCTTTCGGAAATACTTGCGAAGCAGATGAAATCTCACCCGAGGTAGAGGCAGGGGTAGTTGTAGGACTCAGATGTATGCAACCTTAGCTGGGACACAGATATGTGATTGTAACACCTTAACATAGCACTTAGTTATTACAGTTCATTAATATTCAGCCTTAGTTCACAATACAGCTAAACCCTGACAACAAATCAACGCAACATTCACACATATCCAATAGATTCAAACACTAAGCATACCAACATAGATCATATCTAGCATTCATTCACATTATTCATCACTAAGCTATCATATCAGATTCATCTATCAGCTAACATCACACTAAGCATTGAATCACATAAACAAAAGAACATCCAAAAAGCACAAAGCATTCACAACACAGGATATACGTGGTTAACCCCCACCTTGGGGCTACGTCCACCAACTCTTTGTCTTCTTTATTAGCTTCTATCAATCATCTTACATGCAAAAAGCCTCAAAATTAACTCCACAGAGGACATGATATTTGCGCACCTCACTAAATCTCCCTTCCTTGAGTTATAACACAAAGCCTTCCACAGTCTCTTGCAATCACTTGCACTTAGCTCTGCAAGCCTCACATAGCATGTACAAAGAAATTACCACTTAGCACACTTGCAACTGACTAGTCATTATTCACTACTTCTTACATCGCCTAGACTTCTATTTATACATTAAAAAATAGGCCTAAGCATGGGTAAACCCATGGGTCGACATCCCCATACCCATTACATAAGCATAAAACCCAAAAAGGATCTAAACATGGGCCGAGATCCCATGATATTCACTTCATCTTTCTCTTTGCCTTCGATAGCTTGTCGAAGTCCCAAAAATAGGTCAAACATGACCAAGGATCCTCAAAACTTGGTCAAGGGCCAACAGGCCCCCAACAATCACTTG
The DNA here is from genome assembly GCA_009831015.1 of Picea engelmannii. Taxonomy (NCBI): domain Eukaryota; kingdom Viridiplantae; phylum Streptophyta; class Pinopsida; order Pinales; family Pinaceae; genus Picea; species Picea engelmannii. The sequence continues at coordinate 325,068 of ML806824.1, forward strand.
TGACTCATCCCGAGTCACTCTGATCTGGGTAATTCTACCTCAAAAGCCTCGATCTTGGATCCAACTACTTTGACTTGTTGGTGTGCCATGGCCTCCTGGTCAACGAACTCTTGGGTAACATCTTCGTTGACAGGTCCCTCTAAGCATTGTTCAGCTGCAGTGACGACTTGCTCTAGTTCTGCTCCTCGGCCTTCGATATTTGAGAACAATTGGAAAGCCTCATCCTATATAGGTTGGAGCCTTTTAGTCACTTCCATGACTCTACTCTGAATGGTGTGGACCTGTTGTTGAGTAGTGTGTTGTTCTTGGGATCGCTTCATCCTTTCAACAACTAATAGGGGCTTCAACTACGCTTGTATTGTTTATGCTTGCTGCTTTGCCTCCTGGAGTTGTGACTCCAGTGAATTTAGTTCTAGATTCTCAGTGAGTCACTTATAAGTCTGGGCACTGAGATCACTTAGTTTTTTACATTCCATGGCAAGGCCCTTTATTCTCTCAACTGTGCTTTGAGCAGTTGCATCTCTTTGATCCCTCACATCCTGCGGGGTGTCGGGCACTGTGCAGAGATCTGCGTCTGCTATTCTTTGTTGTAGCTACTGGATAGATTCTATGAGATGCTCTACTGGATGCTCGATTCAGTATTCTACCTTTGGCTCTAATCCTGTCACATATCGAAGTGCTCTGTTGACTACTTTTTTCACTTCGAGTTGCTTTGAGGGCAACTGTTCTTTTTCTTGATGAATCTGTGCTTTCTCCTCTTCAAACTTTGTCTGGAGAGAAACCTTCTCCTTCTCCACAACTTGGCGTTGTTCTACAACTACTTCTTGCACTTGATTCAAGTCTTGTGTGTCTTGTTCTGTTTCTTCCTATGCATGACTAAGGCGATCTTTGGTCACATCAGCTAGTCGGCAGAGTTGGGATGGCTCATCTCCCAACTCTGGTTCTTTCGACAATAGGGGCGTAGTGGACACTGTGTGACTGGACTGAAGGGTCTGCTGTAACCCTCAGAGATCAACCTCGATTCTTTTGCACATCTCCTTCTGCTTGGCTTCATTTTTCTGCAAGATTTTCTGCAAGGCATCGTTTACAACTGTGATGATGAAGTCAAATTCATCGATAGTGAGCACAGTCTGCATCTTGGTCAAGGTGGCTCTGGATTTCTTTCGGGAAGAGGGTTTCAAGGGAGAAACCTTCCTCTTCTTCAAGGGATCAACCTCATATCTAGGCAGTGTTACTTCGCCTTTATTTTGCTCATCTTCTTTTCCATTTATCTCTTCTACTTTGTCATCACCCCCTCGGCCAGGTGATATTGAAGCAGTTTTTTCTGATGCGCTACTTAAGTCTTGGATTTTTGTGGTCTTCTTCCTTCTGTTGGTTCTGGGTGTGTCATGTTCTTTGTGAATGGCCTCTGAGTTGTCAAGTTCAGGTTTATACATCTCTGCAGGATTAGTAGGGATAAGGAGGTCTGATGACCGGTCCTTAGTTATCTCCTCGAGGTCCTCTTATATGAGCTTGTAGTACAAATGAAGCTCCTCCTTATGCTCATCTACTCGCATAGTGACATAAATGAAGTGTCGATCTATGCAGAACTTCATGAGGGGTTGGAACTATTTTAGGGTGTTTGGCGTGATGCTAGGTTCATCTTTGATAGCCATCTTTAGTTGGAGATAATATGTGTGAAAGATTGTGTTCGACTGCCACTGTTTTCCCATATCGTTCGAGTACCAGAGTGTGGTGAACTTCGCAACAAGCGGTTCGAGCGACTCAATGTCTGGGAAGGTCGCACCTTCTGGCATCTCCCAAGCAATAAACATGATGAGGATCAGGAGCCAACTAAAGTGGAACTTGTATCCCTGATCCTATGCTTCGCGGAAATCTAATTCCAACTGATTAACTAGGTACTTCGCCCAGTTCATCTGTAGGCCTTCCACACATTTCCCTGCGAGATCAACGACAAACCCTGTGACTTGCGTGGGTCTGTTCTTCCTTACTATATTTCTTGCAATTAATGGGCATGCTAGGTGTACTGTGCCATTATGTATGGAAGCTACCTTGTATCCTCGCATCCCCTTCTCAACATCATCGTAGGTATCCTTGATCTTCTGTGCTAATGCGCGATCGGTGGCTTTCCCTAGATAGAAGTTCTGTGGGTCGGGTCCTTGCATACTTAATCCAGTGATCTTATGGATCAATTTCAGATCGACTATGATACGTCGGTCTAGCCATAAGTAGCTGCCATCTTTGATCTCTTCTTACTTATTTTTCTAGCCTTCTTTCCTGTGAGCTTCGTCTCGGTATTCCTCTTTCCATTCTAATTCTTATCTCCTCTTGGCATAGTAACTTCACACTGTTGAGATTCTTTCCTAGGATTCAAGGGCAATACTTCTTCTCTATATGGGGTAGGTGCTTCATTCTTCTATGAATCTTCTTGTGTTCTTTCAACTTCAACATCCAAGTTTTTGGTTCTAAATAACTTCGATATGTTCTCCTTTTCTTCAATCAAGTGTGTGATCCTCCTAGTCATGAAATCTTTCAACTCTTGCTTCTTCTGCTCTAAGACTTCTTCTTATTTCCTTCTGACCTGATCCATTTCAATCCAAGGTTTTCCTAGTAATATAGCAAATGGGGCATTGTTCTCAATAAATTTAACAACCTCAAACTCTTCCACTATCGAAGTTCCATGAGAACTCATTGATATCTAGGTGAGCTTTCCACGTAGGTTTATCATCTTTCCTCTAAATAATCCTATTCCTCCCAATGAAGGAATCATAGCAGAATTTCCTAAAGTTTCGCAAGTTCTTTCTGTCATAATATTCACCTGTGTTTCTTCATCCAGAACACAGTCAATGTCGAAGTCTCTTATTCTTGCTTCTATGGACTCTTTTTCTTTGAAGATATCTGATAAGTTGATATTTCGGTGGTCATTCAAGGTTTCTTACATTTGTAGCAATACATCCTCTAATTTTTTCTGGGGTTCTGCCATGGTCTTAGTGTCTTAACCTTTCTCGTGGTATTCTTGTCTCATATTCATTCTTTCAAGTTTAGCAATCATTCTAGGGCAATTCAAAACTTCATGATCCATAGCTTTACAACAAATACAATTGGGTCTTCTACCAGGGAATTCCTTAGCAATATGTCTCGGTCTTCTGCAACTATAACAAAGAGTCAATCCCATCTTTCTCTTAAATGATCCCCAACCCTTCCTATACTGCACACTAGGATCATGGTAGCTAACTTGCAAAAAATTCTTTCTAGGATCCTGCATCCATTTGTTAGTCCAAACATTCTTTCTATGCATAGGAATAACATATCTTTCATTATTTCTATTAGATCTACTCATATCAAATCTTCTTTCTTCTAGCTGTTCCCTAGTTTTCAGGCTAGGAATTTTTTTATAAAACATACGTAGATCCATATTCTTGAAACAAAAATTTCTACTTATCTTACTTTCAGCAGAGCACAAAGCTTCCAGATCTAAAAATTTTCACTATTCTTACCTTTATTAGAGCACAAAGTGTTAAGATCTTACCTCTTTTCTTCAAATCTAACTTCTCTACAGAGATTCACAATCCAAGTATAGTACTGCGCACTAAGGAAAAAGATCTACGCACAAAGCTTTCACAGTTTCGGGTCAGATCTTCTCACAAAGCTTCTTCTTCCTCAGTTCCCAGCAATCACAGTTTCAGGGCCCGACAACAGAACCATTTGTTGGCATAGGGGCAGACCCAGGGTTCAACGCTACGATAGCGCACCAACAAAACCCTAACTACCAGCCCTTTCGGAAACACTTGCAAAGAAGATGAAGTCTCACCCGAGGTAGAGGCAGGGGTGGTTGCAGGACTCAGATGTCTGCAACCTTAGCTAGAATACAAATATGTGATTGTAACACCTTAACAGAGCACTTAGTTATTATAGTTCGTTAATATTTATCCTTAGTTCACAACACAACTAAACCTTGACAACAAATTAATGCAGCATTCACACAGATCCAATAGATTCAAGCACTAATCATACCAATATAGATCATATCTAGCATTCATTCACATTATTCATCACTAAGCTATCATATCATATTCATCTATTAGCTAACATCACACGAAGCATTAAATCACATAAACAAAAGAACATCCAAAAAACACAAAGAATTCACAACACAGGATATACGTGGTTCATCCCCACCATGGGGCTATGTCTACCAACTCTTTGTCTTCTTTATTAGCTTCGATCAATCTTCTGACATGCACAAAGCCTCAAAATCAATTCCATAGAGGATAGGAGATCTGCGCACCTCGTTAAATCGTCCTTCCTTGAGTTATAGCACAAAGCCTTCCATAGTCTCTTACAATCACTTGCACTTATCTCTGCAAGCCTCACAAAGTATGCACAAAACAATTACCACTTAACACTTAGCACTTATCACACTTGCAACTGACTAGTCACTACTAGTCACTATTCACTACTTCTTACATTGCCTAGACTTCTACTTATACATTACAAAATAGGCCCAAGCATGGGTAAACCCATGGGCCGACATCCCCATACCCATTACATAAGACCAAAACCCAAAAGGGCCCTAAATAGGGGTCAAGATCCCGTGATCTCCGCTTCATCTTGCACTCCTCCTTCGACAGCCCATCAAAGTCCCAAAAATAGGTCAAACATGACCAAGGATCCTCAAAACTTGGTCAAGGTCCAACAGGTACTACCGTCTGAAGAAGCATCAACACCTCGATTATTTTTCGGTCCTTGTCAAGTCATATGAGAAAGGATAAATACTATGCTTGGGCCATTCTCCTTATCCAAGTCACATGGCCATCGGAGGAGAATACTTGCCCCATGCTTCCCAAAACATCAACATTCCCTCTCAGTGAGGAAGACATTATGCATCATGCTAATCTCATCTCTAGACATTGGAGCTTCATTTCTCCCTTATGTATCATGTATCAGATGATATGTCACCTGCTCGTTTGTGGATATGTACTGGAGCTTTATTTTTTTCTTCTGCATCATGTCTCGGATGAATTCTTGAAAGAAGCTTCTGAAGTCACACTTATTTGCTTCTTGTGATATTGGTTGTGATATACTCAGTCTTTGTTGTACTGAGTACTATAGAAACCTACTTTCCTAAGATCGTAACTGATCTCAAGCTGAAGAAACACCCCAAGGTGCTCAATCTGTCTACTACACTCCATGCCTAGTCAAAATTTGTATATTCCTACATCTTCACTTCACCACTTGAGATATATCTGAGGCCATATCCAATTTTACCATGTAGGTACATCAACACATGCTTTGTAGCAACCAAATGGTAGTGTATGATCTCTACCATAAATTGGCTCAAGGTGAAAATAAAGTATTTGGCCCAATGTTAACCAAGTACATCAAGGATCTAATCAATTGTTTGTACATCATGGGATCCACTAAATATGAATATGAAGTAGAATCACTCAAATTATTCATATTTGTATCCATAGGTGTAACCATGGACTTATAGTGCATCATATCGAATCTCATCAGTATCCCCTGACTGAGGAAGATCTCATATGATCATTTTCATGCCTCTAATCCAAATAAATAGTACATCTAACCAATATCCTCCACCTCGAACTTTGAGGACAAATCCCTCTGTCACTGAAGTAGGCTCTGTTGTCTAGTATGCCTCACTGGCTACTCCCTCTGTGACTGAGGAAAAATCCATATCCCAATCCTCTAACTGGATGCATCCTTTGTCACTGTAGCAAGGTCTACTAAAGCAAGTGTATCTTCTAGGAGATCTCACATATCCTACATGCCTCCTCAAATCATGACACATTTATGTCAGTCCTGGAAGATGTCTCTCTCCCAATTGAATCTGAGGGGAAATTCCCTCTAAATGAACGTATCTTCCTTTGAGCCAACTCACTCTCTCTGATATTATGCTCACTCTGAGTCTGCATGCTTCTTATGGAACTTGACCTCCTCTGGGTCTTGTACAATATCTGGATCCATCTACTCCCTATGCATGTGTTGATATCCACTGAAGTCTAATCTCCTATGAATTGTCCTAGGAGGTTGCTCCTCCCTACTGGATCTGAGGGTTGACTCCCTCTAGACTTTGTATCCCTCTAAGATGGTACTTGATGGGGAAATCTACATCATCACTGGTGGAGCCACATGCTAGTCCTCATAACTACAAGAGTGATCAATGTCATATAACTTGAGAACCTTTGAGATCATTTTCTCTCTCTAAAAGCATCACAAGGAGTTGGAAGTATCACTGTTGTTACAGGAGAATCCCCCTGCGGACAAGTGGATTTCCTCTTGGATACTAGACCTCTATAACCAAGACAAAAAGGTGCAAATGTTTAACACAGACATTCCTTCTAATGAAGCTAAACTAGTCAAGGAATAAGAAGGAAGGAATATAAATACCTTTAATAGCGTTTTTCCTTGCTCAATCTAGGATGATCTTGATCTCCAAGTCTTTCAAAAGGTCCTACAATCGAAGGAACAACAACGAAAAAACATACTTCCTATTCTTATCATGATTAGCTTCGAAATAGATCTATCAAAAATAACAAATTCATGAAACATACACAAATTTGAAGGAAATAGGCCACACACACACACACACACATATATTAATGAAAACAAAGCAAAGTTCTTACAACCATAGATGTAGATGCAACAACTTCACCAATCTCTCTTTGTCCAGACCCTTTCTCAAAAGTTCCATGATCAGAATGATTGTAACTTTCATTGATAAATCTCCCTTATGAGATCATAAGTTTGATGCCTTCAATGTCTCTCTCTTTCACCCTGAAGATGCCTCCTTATATAGGCTTGGAGAGGCCTAACCATCTTAGAGATTCTTGGGATAGGTTGAGGATATTTCTCCATCAGTTGTGGATTCTCCCTAAGATTCAACCTTGACCTCAGATTCAAATCCAACTAACTCCAGAGATGAGGGGGATTTATCCCTGATTTTCCTCAACAATCCAATATTCCCTCAAACAAGACAACAGTCCCTCAAAATGGGGCATAGAGTGTTGCAACACTCCCCCAAAGGATGGCAGGGAGCGCTGGCACTCCCTGACAATGGGTAGGGGAGCGTTGGCCTCCAAAAATGACTTTTGAGTGGTGTTTTCCATGGTAAAATCTTTGTACTCCTTGTCATGTGATTTCTCCTTCTTAAACTAGTCTTTGAAGGTGTATTAAGTGCTCTTGTAATGTCGTTCAAGAAACGACATAGGCAATATGATAGTATGATGTTTGCGACACTTGCAACAACTATGGCTAAAATGCGACACTTGTATCACTTGTAATGATGACAATAGGTCATCATTGAAATGAGTAATTTTGATGTGTAACAATAATCTTTTCATATTATTAAATAAGAAAGAAGTACTTATCTTTATGGGAATTATCAACCAACTAGCTATAAACAAAAAACATTCCACCCAACCATAGGATTTTTGTCACACATAAAATCTATGTAATAGAAACCACTCTTGAGTTGAGGCTATGAATCCACAAGGTGAAAAATTTAAGACTTTGCTCTAATTTTTCTCACACAACACAATTCCTATAATTTTCAAGATAATTTCCACTATGACATTCCCAATCAACCAACCCCTCTTCTCCATTAACGTACACAACACCAAGAGTGGGATCCCCTGTATTTCTAAATAGTCTCTCAGGATATCCCACTTCCCTTCAGTATTGTAGCATAGGTTAACTAGTGAATCTCTACTGTTGGGAATAAGAAAAGTTTCAAATATAATTAATTTCCTCTTTTATCTCAAGAATCATCCATAAAATCAATCATATTTTTCTCATAGTTTCATGGAAGTAATTTCTCATAATTTATTGGCAATAATACTATGACAATCTAAGCTCGGAGAAGAAAACCAAAGGAAAATAATGAATGCAAATTAACTTGCATGATCAAAATGATGGATTATATTTGCATGCAAAGGAGATACCACGTGCATGTATCTCACCTTTGGGTGAATAATTTTGAGGTAGGTGAATGGTTTAATTATCACAAGAAAAGGTTAAAAAACTTAAGATAAGTAATGAAATAATATTATTTTCTCTAATCCCCTTTGCAATCTTAGTAGTATTTATATTATAGTTCAGTGTATATATTTACAAAGTCACATATGTCTATCTTATAGCTATTTCATCATCACATATGCATTTGTAATCTAGGGCCAACACTTCCTTATTACACCCTAAACATGGTCGAAGGAGGAACAACCAAGGCTCAAGGCCTAAAAAAGAGTTTTAGTGCTCATGGACCATGAAGAGGGTCCAACATCACTACACAACCACTATTAAGGGAATCTTGGCCTACAATTGTCATTTGGGGGATCATTGAACAATATGCATGCTTATTGAATGGACGACATGGTCCAAGGAGAGACATCACCAAATTATGATCTAAAAGAGACTTTTAGTGCTCATGAACCATGCACAAGTTCCAAATCTACAAAACAACACTTGAAAGTGAATCTTTTGTTGTAGATTCCATTGAAACGTTTACACACAAAACTAGTATAAAACTACACTCAAAACTTGTAAAGGAAAATGAAAAATATTAGCCTATAAAAGTCATATTGGTGCCAATGAAAGATTTTAGCATAGATTCTTTGTTGACATTAAAACAAAATCATCACTAGATAATACCTAAGAGTAAGTAAATCTTGTAGGAACCCACAAAGTCAAAATTTTGATTAATCCATTTAAATTAGTTTAGAATGGAGCAAAACTCTTTAGAAAAAAGTTCCAAAATACATAGAAATTGAAATCATGAATCATGTAAAACTTAATATACATAGAATCATGTATAACTTAATATACAAAGAACTTAGAATCATGTAAAACTCTGACTATTCTGAGAACTTAGAATCATGTAAAAGTATTGTTCCTGAACATTTGGTGAAACTCAACTTCACTTTTTATCTGAAAATAACATCTCCTTACTATAAGATTAACTTAATTAACTCACTACCTGAGAATACCATCTCTTATTACAAGATTGATTTATTTTTTTATATATCTATATAATGTTATCTTTGTAAAACATCTCACTTGTAACCATAACTTATGATTGGATTCTCTGTTAATCGAAATTTGGGCCAGTTTACAAACAATCCGAGATAAAATTACCTTTCGAACAAGCATTATAACATTTCCTATTTGAGATATAATGAAATTTATTCGCTAAACATGATTAAAGTAGGAACCTGGAACTCTGATCGTATTGATAACCCGTACAAGTATACTGGGCTAAGCCTAATTCTTTGCAAGGAGGAATATATGTCTTTGTGCCTAAACTCTGCACAGTGCTTCGCATTTTACTTGGAGATCGTAAATCACAATTCTTCTTTTGACTAATGTGGCATTGTTTTATCCGCAACAAGATGAAAACAAATCTTGACATGAATGGAAATTTTTATTAGTCATTATTGATTTTCTTTACATACATCCTCGATTAACTTCCAAAATTTGAATTATTCATTATCCTTTTCTTTAAATACGTCCTCTATTAATTTTATTGCACGCATAGATCTTTGCGCCAATTTTGCAGATACCCTAAATATTCAACCAAATCCAGAGAGGAACCATTTTGTTAAATGGAGTAATTTCTCCCACTTATTTCACCAAGTAGATGGCCCATAGGCATCATAAATGCACAAATTAGATAGGTGGATCTGCATTTATTAGGTAGGTGACAAGATGGAGTGTTCTAGAGAAATATTTGGTTCTATGTATTTTCATTTTCAGTTTATCATATCAATATGGAGAAGAGTTGAACAACTCCATTGCATTGTGTGTGTTTGCTCTGTTTTACATATGCCTGCCTCTCCTTGAACTTGAACATGGTATTAGAGCATGACTAAAACTCTTTGAATATAGGGGAGAAATTTGTAGGTTGTTGGAGAGAAAAACTTGAGGTTGGTTAAGACACAACAAGAAGAGGAGCATTGAAGGCAAATCTGGTGCAAAAATTGGAAGGAAAATCTCTCAAAAAATTGAATTTTTGGAGTTGATCACCCCTTGCTAGTGTACATAGAGCGACCAACCTCCTAGGTCACCCAAAAAGAGTGTAGAAGGGCATGAACAGGTGGAGACTTATGCATAAATTTTTTTTTGGGTTTGGTCTCCTTCGTGCCTGAGGTAAGGTGCGGCCCTGAGAAAGTTTTTTGGTCGGTTTCTAAGCAAGAAAAAGGTTGAGATCTACATCAGAAAGGGAGAGCCGACTACCAGTAGAATATCCATGGTGTCTAATAGCACTCCGACACTGTCACGAGGAGCGAACAAAAAATATGATGTTTGGTATATCAAAATGAAAAATTTTCTCTGGTCTGAACATTGTTGGGAAACAATTGTTAATGGGTTCATAGAACCAGATTCAGCCGATCTACAAGCAATGAAAAATGCACAGAGAAATGCTTTAGGATAACTCAAGAAAAATGACAACAATACCCTATAGCTCATTCAACAAGGGTTAGAGGAATGTATTTTCCCCAAAGTAGCAACAAAACATCATGCCAAGCATGCATGGGATACTCTCAAAATCGCCTAACATGGAATAGATAAAGTAAAAAATGCAAAGTTGTAAACACTTGGGAAGAGTTTTGAGACTCTTTAGATGAAGGATTCAGATTTTGTGGATCATTTTATGACCCATGTCACTAGCATATCCAATAAACTACACACACATGGAGAAGACATTCAAGATCAAAAGGTCATCTAGAAGGTACTCTGAAGTCTTCCTGATAAGTTTAATATGGTTGTGGTCGCCATAGATGAGTCAAAAGACCTGTTAAAAATGACAGTTGAAGAACTCATGGGATCTCTGTTAACTCATGAGAATAGGTTCAGTCAAATACTAAACCCTTGGAGAACACATTCAGTCACAGGCCTCTATATGCAGAGGTAGAGGTAGAGAGAATAGAAGTAGAGGAAGATGAGGCACAAGACACTCTCAAACATGAGAGAGGTCAACTTTAGAATACCTAGAAAAGAGTGAACAACCACAGAGAAACTCTCATAACCAAAGGGGGATAGGAAAAATTTTTAATCATTCAAGGTGGAATGACAAATCAAGGATCCAATGCTATTATTGCAAGAAATTTGGTCACTATGAAAGTAAGTGCAGAAAGAAGCAAGCAGATCTAAATAGGGGAAGAGAAAATGCTACCAACACTGAAGAAGGAACATCTGAATCAATGTTCTTCTCATGCCAAGTCATAGAAGAAGCAAACAATAGACATGATCTCTGGTTGTTAGATAGTGGCTACAACAATCATATGACATGTAACAAAGATTTGTTTTCTATTTTAGATAGCTTTGTCACATCTCAAATTAAATTGGGAGATGATTATCAAAATAAAGTTTTAAGAAAGGGTGTAGTTTTAGTATTGAAAAGAAAGATGAAAAGAAGGATATTCATGATGTTTATTATGTATCTAGTCTTAGACATAATCTCATGAGTGTAGGCCAGATGAATGAACATGGTTATAAGGTCATTTTTGAAGGTTCCAAGTGTAAAATCCTGGATAAACCACCCAGTAAGAAAATCACAGCTAGAGTACAAATGACCAAAAATATAATGTTTCCTTTGAAATTGAGAAATATAAATTTGTCATAGTTATATACCCAAAATGTATCAAGCTCAGATGAGACTTGGTTGTGGCATCTTAGAAACAGTCATTTACCATTTAGTAGTCTCAATATTTTATAGAAGAAGTCTGTGCTCAAAGGTTTTCCCATTATAAATGAAGAGAAAAACTCTTGTGAGAGTTGTTTTTTGGCCAAACACCAAAGGGATAGTTTTCCCGATGCTTCCTATAGAGAAAAAGAATGTTAAGAACCAAATATCAATATAGCATAGAAAAACCTCATAAAAAGTACTCAAAGCCTTGAAAAAGAGATAATTTCAAATAATAAGCCTCTTCGAGGGGGAAACCTCCTTTTACCCCACTTAAATGTTCAAGTACAAGATGATTCCAAATGAAAATGTCTCCTTGGTATATATAGGAGACTAGGAGGTATAATTACA
>ML806824.1:338053-351879 GCA_009831015.1 Picea engelmannii
TGTCCATCAGATTGAGGATGATAGGATGAGCTATGAGCCAATTGAGTACCCAAACAAGAAAATAATTTTGTCCAAAAATGTCCAGTGAAGATGGGATCTCTGTCACTTACAATAATCTTTGGGCTACCATGTATCTTTTGAACAGTCTCCATGAATGCGGTGGCAGTTTTACTATCTTTGAAGGGATGAGATAGTGCACAAAAGTGTGCGTACTTGGTCAATCTATCAACAATCATTTTACATTGTTGATTACACGATATCGTGGGACTCAACTCTTCAGATGAAATTGCATCTACGTTTTCATCTTGAGATGGTTCTTCTTCTTGTTCTTCTTCCTCTTCACAATCTATGTAGAATAATGTATCCTCACCACACTTATGTCCTTTACTGTACTTGTTGTCACAATTAAAGCATAAACCTTTTTTCTTTTCTTTCCTCCAATTGTTGAGGTGTCAACCTTGTAGGTTGAGGTGTTTTAGAAGAAGGAGCATTGTTCTCTCTATAGATGTTAGGATTGGTCCTTCTAGTAGCCATAACCATGTTTTTACTTTCAACATTTCTTGCCACCTTAAATGCATTCTCCAATGATTTGGGTTCCCAAAGGCAAACCTCATGTTGAATGTTATCCTTTAAAGTTCCTATGAATACATCAATCAAGTGCTCATCTGGAATATCAGTTACCTTTATATTCAATCTTTGGAAGTTCTCAATGTGCTCGGTAACTGAACCCTTTTGCTTGAGATTTATCAATTGACTAAAGAAGGTATTTCTCCTTGTATCCTCATAGTGTGCTATCATTTCTTCTGTGAAAATTGTCCAAGTGACGAGTGATTTGCAAGAACAAAGCCATCAATACCATACAAATTGATTAGGTTCTAAATTTAAAGAAGCAATTTGTACCTTTTGTGTATGTGGGACATTATGTAGATCAAAGAATTGTTCCATCTGAAGTATCCATGTGATTGGGTCCTTGCCATCAAACTTCCTCATATCGATCTTAGGAACGTGGTTGGTCTTCATCCCAAAGTTGGAGTTTCTCCATTCTTGATTCACCTTCCTTGCATCCTCATCATGAATTTCATGGGATGCATTTTCACTTTCAGGTGTCTTCTCTATTACGAATTTTTTCAATACTTCCATGATCTCCTCTTTTAAACCATCCATCTTTGCCTCCAACTTAGCTTCCATCTCTTGTAGTTTATATTTTGTTACTATCTTTTTTTGTAAATCATTTATGTCCCTACGCATTTCTTCACCTTCATCAAGAGTCCAAGTAGGATTGTTTGAAGACTTATTTGGGGTAGAAGTTCCCTTTTTGGGTGGCATGTTGGCCAAGTATCACTTTTGAACCTTGATTTTGAGGTGGTTCTTCTAGACAATCTTTCATCTGTTGTATCTCCCAAGTTTCGGCCCTTCTGGGTATGAAACTTTCTTTTATGTAGTTATTTGATATTTCTTCTCTGCAATGCCATAAGTCTAATCAAAATTGGATGTGCCAAGTGGAATTTACGATAACTTCCCCACAACTTGCTGATTTTTGGCCTTTCCAGAAGATCTCACTTGTATAGCGTTCCCCACACAAAATAATTGATATTAAATTCTGAAACTCATACCAACAATACTACAGACTATCCACTATCCAATGAAACTAGTCCCACTCAATTTGGATACTCTAGGAAGAAGTTATGATTGTTTTACCTGGAACACCTTCTTGAGACTAGTCAATAGGACTAGTCAGATACCCTATCTTCCACAGGGTGTATCTACAAATTCAAGATGACCCAGAAGACGAAATTTTTACCACAGATACCTTACTAATTTATGTGAATATCCTTTGGAGTTCAGGGTTTGAAACATTATAGAAATGTTTTTATAGTAAAATTTCCGCAATGAATTATCTCTGGATGATTCCAGAACCCTATTTTGTACAGGTTGTATCTCCGAAATTATAAGGCCTTAGGAGCTAAAATTTTAACTCAACGTACCTTGGTTTGTCTGCTAAATATCCTCCAAGCCGTTCCTTATGAAACATTGTAGAAAAAAAGTTATAGTGAAAATGCCAAGGTGTATCAGATGTAGCAGAGAAACCACGAGACCTTGAGCTCTGATACCATATGTAAGAACCAAATATCAATATAGCATAGAAAAACCTAAGAAAAAGTACTCAACGCCTTGAAAAAGAGATAATTTCGTATAATAAGTCTTTTCGAGGGGGCAACTTCCTTTTACCCCACTTAAATGTTCAAGTACAAGATGATTCCAAATGAAAATGTGTCCTTGGTATATATAGGAGACTAGGAGATATAATTACAATTAATGGAATAAAGCTGACATAAATAAAATAACATTACTAATGTAATATGCCCCAATTAAGGGGTAATGAGCCAATATTAGGACTTAACAAATAACACCTCGAGCTAGTGCATACATACCTTTGTGGTCCAATGCAAACTTGGTCAATAGGAGGAAGTTTTTATTTTCTAACATTCATTGATGATTTTAGCAAGAAATCTTGGGTGTATTTTCTCAAGCACAAATCAGAGCCATTTGAAAAATTCATAGAATTTAAATCTATGGCAGAGTAACAGAGTGGGAAGTACATTAAAGTACTAAGATCAGATCGAGGAGGTGAGTATAAATCCAAATAATTTGCAGCATATTGCAGGCGACATGGGATCAAGAGACAATTTACAACAAGATACACTCCACAACATAATGGAGTAGTTGAAAGGAAGAATCAAAGAATAATGAATATGGCCAGAAGTATGTTGAAGGCCAAAAATTTGTCAAATGAATACTGGGGTGGAGTAGTGGCATGCTCAATTTATATTTTGAAATTTTCACCGACCAACAGTGTGAAAAATCAATTCCCTCAAGAAGCCTAGAGTGGTATGAAATCTAGTGTTTCTCATTTTAAAGTTTTTGGATGTGTGGCTTATGCTCATGTTACTGAAGAGATGAGGAGAAAAATTGATGATAGAAGTGAAAAGTGTATATTTTTTGGATATATTGAGTAGTCTAAAGAATATAGGTTGTACAATCTTGTTACCAAGAAGTTGATAGTAAGCAGAGATATGAAATTCCAAGAAGATAAATCTTCGGGTAACCAAACAAATGAAATAATTGTAGATCAAATTCCTTCTATACAAGAAGATAAATAGGTGGAAGTTACACGGCAACAAGCTTCTCCACCAAGACTTCCAAGATTGCAAGTACACGGCCAATGAGAAAAAACATAGCATAGTTATTTTTCTTCTTCTAGTAATGATTCAAATCCCACTATAGCAAATTTAAGGAAACAACAAACAAGAAGTTTGAGAGAAATTTATGAGCAAAATGATAACATGGATCAACAAGCACATTTTTATTTTTTATCCTATAAACCAATATATTTTGAAGAAATAGTCAAGGAAGAAAAATGGATTCATGCAATGAATCAAGAAAATGAAGCAATTGAAAGAAACAACACACAAGATCTTGTGGATCTCCCTACAGGTAAAACCAACATTGGAGTTAAATGGGTTTATAAGACAAAATTCAATGAGAAAGGTAAAGTAGAGAAGTACAAGGTAAGACTTGTAGCAAAAGGGTTTGCTCAACAACCTGGGATTGACTATGGAGAAACATTTGCTTTAGTAGCACGTTTGTACACTGTCAAAGCAATTTTGGTAGTTGCAACAAAAAAAAATGGCTAGTCTATCAAATGGACATTAAATAAGCCTTTCTAAATGGCATTTTAGAGGAAGAAGTTTATGTGGATCAACCACTAGGATTCCATATCATAGGTAAAGAGTACAAAGTGTATAGATTGAAGAAAACATTGTATGACTTGAAGCAAGCTCCAAAATCTTGGTACACTCACATTGATTCCTATTTTCTCAACAATGGGTTCAACATGAGCATCAATTAACCCATGCTTTACACCAAAAGAGATTAGAAAGGTAATATTTTGATAGTTTGTCTCTATGTTGATGACATGATTTATACATGAAATTTGTTGTTAAATGACTTCAAAGCAGCCATGCAGAGTGAATTTGAAATGAACGAACTTGGCATTATGAAATATTTTCCAGGAATTGACATTGAGCAATCTGAAAAATGAATTTTTATTTGTCAGCAAAAATATGCCACAGATATTTTGAAAAGGTTCAAAATGAACAAATGCAAGCCAACAGACACACCAATTGCAACAGGTACAAAACTAAGTAAACAAGATTAAGGAACAACAATTGATTATACTTTGTATAAGAGGCTTGTAGGAAGCTTCATGTATCTTACAACTTCCCGGCCAAATATCATGTATGCTTGAGCTTAATTTCAAGATTTATGGAAAATCCCAAAATTTCTCATTGAAAAGTTGGGAAAATAATTTTGAGGTATATTGCAAGTACAACAGATTATGACATTTGGTATTCCAATTCAGAAGTTGATTCACTTGTTGGATATACAAATAGTGGTTTTGTAGGTAGCGTTGATGATAGGAAAAGTACTTCAGGGTACACATTTCTATTAGGTACATGTTTAATTTCACGGGCTCCTAAGAAACAACTCATCGTCACAATATCTTCAACAGAAACAGAGTATGTGGCAGCAACTTCAACATCATGTCATGCAGTTTGGTTGAGAAGGATTCTTAGTGATCTTGCACATGAAGAGAAGGAGCCAACTCCTATATTTTGTGACAAGAGTTCAACAATTACATTATTTAAAAAACATGTGTTTCACCACAAGAGTAAACACATTACACTCATTATCATTTCATTCACGAGCTTGTCAACGATGGTAGCATTATGCTACAGTTTTGTGGTTCGAAAGAACAATTAGCAGATATTTTCACCAAGCCACTGGGAAGAAATACTTTTGAATTTCAGACACACCACTTAGGCATTGTTTGTGTTGATATTTATGATGGTGTTAAATGGAGTAATTTCTCCCACTTATTTCACCAAGTAGATCGCTGATAAGCATCATAAATGGGCAAATTAAATAGGTGGATATGCATTTATTAGGTAGGTGAGAAGATGGAGTGTTCTAGAAAAATATCTAATTCTATGTATTTGCATTTTCACTTTATCATATCAATATGGAGAAGAGCTTAACAACTTCATTGCATTGTGTGTGATTTCTCTGTTTTACATATGCTTTTCTCTTCTTGAACTTGAACACATTTTGCAAGTAGATGTAGAGTGAAAAATTTTAACTGTTTTAGAAATTGGAAAAAGTGCACATTTATTTATAAATGTGGACGTTTAGACTTGAATCCTGTGTAGAACAAAATATAATTGATCCTAATCTGAGAAGGGGAAATGGCCTTGGATTCCCTCAATAAATCAATCCAACAAAACTAGATGTATTATTCTCAGTGAAAGTTGTTAAGATACTTACCATTATTCGAGTAACAGTTGATGCTCTGAACTATAAGTTGAAATCCGATTCAGTTTGCTTTACAATAAACTTATCATCCGATCCAAAGAGGTGTGATGTCACAAATTCGAAGCCCTCCGGGATAATCAGTATGCAGTCTGTCATTAAGCTAAAGTCCAATAAGAAGCAAAGGATTATGATAAGACTCTTGCAGAAATTTACAGCGCCCCCACTCTCTTACTTAATTTACCCACATATCATAATCATAATCAGAATAGCATAATTTGCTACAAAACAATCACAACAATTTGCAGGTTCTTTTGTTACCTAAAAATTATTTAGGTTGTAGGTTAAAGGTTTGACGATATGATGATTTGAGTGATTATTTCTGTATAATTCGATTGTTCTGGAAGTTTTTCAGTATGCTGAATCCATTTTTACATTTAAAAATGGATTTTGAACAACAAAAAATAGTAATTCATGTAAATTTATATCACCAAATTCAAGTGAAAAAAACCATTTCAAAAAACAGCTAACCAACACCAAAATCTCAAATATAAAACCACATTTTCAGATTCTTATACGTGATATCCGCTTGCATCTCAAAGTTTATCATCTTCTTCAAAATCACAATGAAATTATTGAAAATTTCCGTCTAAACACGACAAGAAACGAGAGAGATTCAAACTAAGGCCAGAATAAGGGAATATGAACGTCACGGGCTCAACACAGATTCATAAAAGCTAGATACCGGCAAATTGTAAAACGTCAAGGAAGGATTGCAGAGTCGTTTGGGGTTGCCAAAGTAATGAGACCCTGGTGATTAAAGATGTTCTCTTCATTTGTATGTGAAAGCTTCGAATTTGAATAAAATGAAAGCTTGTAGTCAAAGCATAAGATGGATTTGTAAAATAATGTAAGAAGGGATTTGTTTTATCTAGTGAAGATAACTCCAAAATGAAAATAATAAGTATGAATATGAATCATGTGGTTGCATGTTAAGAAAAATGAAGGATAAGTTATAAAATATAGTTTGTGTGTACAATATAATAATATATTAATTAAGAAGTTAACGTGTTATATGAAAGAATTGAATTTATTAAATTTAGATGAGAAAAATAACAATAATTTTTTCCAATCACTTTATTTAAACCTAATTAACAATATAGAAAAATAACATAAAAATAAAACTAAAACTAACATGTAAAAATAATATGACTAGCACATAAAAATAATAAGACAAATACATAAGACTATTGTGAGTAACACCTCACATAAGAATAATATGTAACACTAATATAGGAATAAGACTAAGACTAATACATAATTATGTTTTGAATAAGTGTGACTTTATTACAATATGAATCCACCTTTTTATTTTTTGAATTTTGAATACAAAGAGTGAAGAATATATGAATTGAGATGAGTACTTAACTTTATATATGTTCAAAAGTAAAGAAATTTATAATTACATTACTTTATAAATATATTTTATTATATTCAAAAGTAATTTATTTATGAGTATTTTTTTTCATGAGGAGTATTGTTACCATACAATCTAGCATTAAGTGTAAATTTTTCATAAGGTACTAAGACTAGTGGAACATGGAATATGTTACCATTGTTACCTAGGTAACAAATTTTCTCTCTTTAATGAACAAATAATATTCAACACTATTAGAATATTATAATTATTTCGGCTAATCGAAAATCTCTATACGAGCTATGTTGGGAGTCTCCAGGTTGATTTTTAGTTAGATTTAGTTTCTTGTAGACATTGAACCTAGACAAATTTTCTCACCTAGATATTTATAGAAGACTAGTCTAGAGTATTCTCCTATATGTATTTATATATCATCTGTGAAGCAATGCAGGGGTGAAGTTCATGAGTTGTAGCAACAATTCAAGGTGTTCTTCTATTAGTTGATGACTATTGTAGCATTTATACTAAATCTCCCTTCTTCCTTCCATTAGTGGTATTAGAGCAAGGTTGGAGTCATGATCCCTTGCTAGTCAAGTGATGGGTTTTTGCATGAGTTGGTAAGAGAAATGTCATTCTATTAAATCTTCAAAATGAAAACGTGAATGCATTGGTTGTTATAGCTTCAACCTTGCAACCTTGTGATGAATTGGTGTCTAGGGAAAGTAGGATGGAAATCGTTTTTAGATCCTCTATTCTTATCAACTCAAATATTTCATGATGATGCTTAGGTGATCAAATTCCTAAATAAATTGCAATTTTTTTGAGTGAAACACATAAACTGATAGGGTGAATATGATGAAGAGCTTGAAGTCATTGAATTTTTTATAACAAACTCCCAAAAGGATTCCTTCCTTTTAAGAATATTTTTAATATGCATGATATGTACAAACAAAAATGAGAGGGAAGCGAGCATGACGATAGTAGCGAAATCAAAATTGGATTAATTGAGAGACTGAAACTTATCTGAATAGGAAAGAATACTTTTGCTGATGAGAGGAGGGAAATAGAGAATCTTGTTAGATAATATAGGGATTCCTTTCCCTAGAAATATGATGAAATCAAACTTAAAAAGGGGATATAATTCAACACACTCTTCTATTGAATAATGATTCCAAACCATTTAGAAAAATGCAAAGGTAGATCAACCCTAAATTAACTCATCTTATTCAAAAAGAACTTCACAAAAT
Organism: Picea engelmannii; assembly: GCA_009831015.1. Taxonomy (NCBI): domain Eukaryota; kingdom Viridiplantae; phylum Streptophyta; class Pinopsida; order Pinales; family Pinaceae; genus Picea; species Picea engelmannii. The sequence continues at coordinate 346,088 of ML806824.1, forward strand.
GTTAGTTTCCAAAATCATAGCACCTACAAATCATCCTTCTTGGTTTGATAATTTGGTCATTGTGAGAAAGAAGAATGGGGAAATCAGGCCATGCATTCATTTTATAAATTTAAATAAATTTTCCCTAAAAGACAACTACCTACTTATAAACATGGATCATCTATGACAAAGTGAGAGAGAGAGGATTTGGTATGCTATCTATGCTAGATGGTTTTTTTGTTACAATCAAATTCTAGTAAAAGAAGAAGACCAACATAAAACAACTTTTACTAAACCCTAGGGATCATTTGAGTATAGAAGGATGCCATTTGGTTTGTTGAATGTTGGATATACCTTCAAGATAGGTATGGATTTCATTGTCAAGGATCTTATTGGAAGAATTATTGAAAGATACCAACAATGTTCTCTGAGGATAGAAGTGAGCATCTAAAACATCCCAGGAAGGTTTTTGAAAGATGCAGGAAATATGGAATATCATTAAATCCTAAGAAGTATTTGGTCTGGATGAAGGGAAACATCTTGGGAATATTGTTTCAAAGGATTTCAGTGGATTTGATCTTGATAGGGTAGAATCCATTAAGAGAGTCCCATTACCAGAAAAAAAAGCAAGTCCAATCATTTTTCAACAAGATTGATTTCATTGGAAGGTTCGTTCCAAATTTTGTAGAGATAACAAAGCTGATATCCACTTGATGAAGAAATATAGTAAATTTAAATGGGACGAAAAGAGTCAGTTGAATCATTCCAAATGATAAAGGAAACGATAACATCAACTCCCATTTTGGTAATCCTAGACTATTCAAAGGGATTTTATATTTTTTCATTTTCATCATATGATACCATTACAAGTGTTTTGTTACAAATAAAATGATGAAGGTATCGAATAGCCAATTTCCTTTATGAGTAAGTTGTTGATAGATTCATAACTAAAATATTTAATTATGGAAAAACAAGTATATTGTTTAGTTCAATATCTAAAACATTTCAAGAGTTATGTGCAGTATTCAAGGATTATTGCATAGGCTCCTCATTTTGTTGTTAAGGATATTATGGCTCAACAAGATTCTATTAGAATTAGAGAAAAGTGGGTTTCAAGAATTGTAATATGGCATAGACATCAAGCTAACTAAAATCATAAAAGGGAAAGGTTGAGAAAAAATGTTGACTGAAGGTAATGAAAAGGATTTAAATATTGATTGTGTTGACATGATTTCCTCTCTTCTCGGCAAGTTGGAGCATCATATTTGGTATTTGGATATTGTGTATTACTCAAAAAATATTTCATGCTCAGATAATTTGAGTGATCATAAAAGAAGAGATCTTGGGATGAAGGAATGTAAGTATTGTTTAGTTCAAGGAGGTATAGGATGGAGGAACCATAATGGCTTGGTTCTCAAGTGTGTTGATGAAGATGAGTCTAGGAGACTCAAAGACAGAGTTACATCTGGGATTTTTGGTAGACACTACATTGTTAGGGGGACAATGAATAAGGTATTCAAAGTAGGTTATTATTGGCCAACATTATTCACATATGTCCATCATTTTTTCAGATGATGTAGGTCATGTCAGTTGTTTATAAGAAGGAAACGTTTGGTGGCCTTATCCTTGTAGCTAGTGCTTGCAAAGTCTCATTTTAAGTAGCAGGCTTTGGATTTCATTGGGGAATTCAAAGAAAAATATAGCAATTGTTTTGAAAACGTTTAATAACAACTAATGATTATTTCACTCAGTGGGTTGAATCCATTCCCACAAAGAAGGAAACAAATAAATATTGATTGATTTTTTGGAAGATAAGATAATTACAAAATTTGGGGTTCCAACAAAACATCACCGTAGATAATGACGAGGCCTTTAGTTCAATGGAATGGTAAAATTTTTGTTATATGGCACTATCCTATCATGTTCATCAAACTATTACCCTAGGGAAATGGTTTGGAAAAATCCAACAACAAAAATCTCATGATGATCATCAAAAAGTTTGTTGAAAATAATAAGGAATCTTGGGATGGTAAGATCAAACATGCTTTGTGGGAATATTGTATCACAGAGAAAGAAGCTACAAGAAATATCCCATTTGAGTTGTTTTATGGAATGGAGGTTACATTGAAAATTCATATGAGGATTCTAGAGTATTGGTTGCTACAACATTCACGACAAACCAAGAAGTGGTTAAGGTTGGGGTGGATGGAGCTTGATAGGAACATGCAAAATGAATTGGATCATCTAATCAAGAATCATGAAAAGGTTAAGGGTACATTTGATCAAAATTATTGTCAAAGGATTCTATAAAAGATAGATCTAGTCCTACTCCTCATGTTGGACAAAAGAAGAGAGAATCCAAGAAAGCATGTAAAATTAAAAAAAATTATGGTTTCCCCATACAAGATTGCTAGAGCGAATTCTTTCTATCACAACTACCTAAATGGAGAGAAGATGTAGTTTCCCATTAATGGAAAAATTCTAAAGATATATTACCTTCATGGAATTTGATGCCATTGATAGATTAATAGATTAGGATGAATAAGATCTCATGAGAAATATATTAGACTAGTGTTTCATTCCATGTTATCTTTGGTAATTTGGCTTATTTATTATTTTAAAATTCATTTTTGTCATCATATATTAGATTCCATGCACTTTATGTACTAGTTTTGGTTTTTATCATATGGTGTGACAGGGCAATATTATTTCCCTGCCATATGGATCTGATCTATTTTCATGTTGAACTCTATAAGATATTGATAGATATTCTAGAGTTCTCATTCACTTTTGCAAAAGCACATGTCCCCATCTTGGAGCTAGTTCTTACCGATTATGTTGCATGAGTGTTGTCTTAGGTATTTCATCACATGTGACAAATACTTGCAGATGATTTTGATTAATGATTGATCAAACTCAAGGGCCTATTATGCTCGCGCACACACTTTCTCGTCATTATTCTTATGGTTCATTTTGATTAATTGCCCAAACGACTACATGTTGTGATGTCCAAATGGAAGTGTATGGTGTATATTTATTGATTGGTGCCCTTCAAGCTTAGTAGGATTTCCAGTGATGATGCATTTGAACTTTGGTGATATTTCGCTCGTTGATATCTTGTTGGAGATGGCATTTTCCATGGTTTTATTTATTAATTGTCTAGTCATCACATTATTAGGTTAAGACATATGATTTGATCTTGTTCATGGTGCACGATGATTAGGTGGATTATATGTCTACACCTTGGTATTATTGACATTAAAAGCTAATGGAACTATGTTCAATGTTTTTAACTAGACGTTTTGATCCACAAGCTTAGATCATCAGGAGGTTGTTAAGATCATTTTTTCATGACCTATCAATCCATAATTAAATAGTCAATGAAAACCAATGAGTTAGGTGACCAACACAAATATTATTCGAGGTTGCTACTATTTTCATTTTTAGTTTTATCAAGAACATGCTTCCATGCTTCTTTCATTTTGAATCCTTCATCTATGTTGATGTTAGAAGCATTTAAATCGATTTCCAGGGCTTCACATATTTTCCTTTTATCATAGTGGATTTTATTTGCAATGGTAAAAGGAAAATACACAAAGCCCTAGAAATCAAGTTAAATGCTTCTAACATGAACATAGATGAAGGATTCAAAATCAAAGAAGCATGAAATCATGTTCTTGATCAAATTAAAAATAAAAATAGTAGAAACCTAGAATAATATTTGCGTTGGTATGCTCACTCATTAGTTTTCATTGACTATTTAATTATGGATTGAGAGGTCGTGAATAGTTGATATTAACAACCTCTCGATGATGATCCTAGCCTCTGGATCAAAATGTCGAGTTAAAAACATTGAACACAGTTCCATTAGTTATTAATACTCTACTGGGTAAGAAATGAATAGTTTATTATTGACATTGTTTATTGGTGGATCAATTGGAATATGTACTCCCTTCACATTAATCCCATCACATTTGTGGCTATTTTTCTTTGGTTTAGCATGGTATGGATTCTCATGTGAGAACACCATAGTTATTTTAAGGTTTTATGATTCTTAGACCACCTCATTGTTACATAGACACACCCCCTTAATACAGTGCCACCATTGTTGCACACATGTTCATGCTAATTTCATCATCTAGGGATACTTTGACCTCACTTTTCTCACATGTAGTCTTGCTTGGTTTAGCACATAGGTCAATTTGATTGATTTCACACTACAATTAGGCTACTTGAGCATGGATTAGGGTATTTTCATGGGGTGTTCACCTCCTTGGAATATATGTTGAGGCATCCATCCTACATATTATTATTTTATACTTGAGATGAGGTCATCTCCTTCTTCCTTGAAGGTTGCTGATTGTTTGTTGACCAAACACAAGGATGATGACACTATTTTATTGATTATTGACATCTCTCCCTTGGATCCATATATTTGGCATACATTTTGATGAGGTTGTTACACATATGAGGGGGAAACACCAGCTCATATGCCACACATGCTACATGGATAATCTCTTTACATGCATATTTGATCATTTGTTGAGACAATTTTCTTGGGATACCACATGTGCCACCATATCTATCCATTGGGATAAATTTAGAGGATAATTTTAGTGGAGAAACTTGTTTTTGGAGAATATTGAGGGAGTGACCCTCATATTTTTTCGTTTCTCTCACATGTGTGGAGGTTACGGTGATCAAACCCTATCCATTTTCTTTATTCTTTCCATGGAGGTTTTGACATGGTATTATGCCTAGATTGAGAACATGTCCTCTTTCCTTGAGTCATCATCACTTTGAGGATGTACATGTGGCATTAGTCCACCTATGTGGCATTAGTCCACATATTTCTGGGACGACATATTTTCAGGACCACATTTTATTTAGGTGTTTTTTCGGCAGATGGTTTTTTGTCGATGGTTTTCTATTTTCGGTTAAGGAATTAGGGTTTTGGACTAATCCACGTCATTGGATTAGGGTTTTGGATGCCGCTGGCTCCTATATGTATATTGCATTGTAAACAATGTAACACAAGGTATGAATATAATATATGCTGGTTTTCCCAGTTTGGGTTTCCAGGTGAAAAATCTCTGTGTAATGTTTGTATTTGCCATTGTATCTTTTTTGTTCCTTTCTGAATATCAGTTTGCAGTATATATTGTACAAGGTTAGAATTTACATTTGGTATCAGAGCTTTATTGGCTTCAGGGGGACGCCTTTGTGGTCAATGGTTTGGTTTGGGACTGTGATAAGCCTTGTTACAGTGGGAGATATGTGGTACTATTTTTCAGGTGAAAAGAAATGGCAAGAAATTCGAAGATGGAGATCGAGAAGTTTAATGGGAAAAGCTTTGAGCTGTGGAAGGTCAATATGGAAGATATTTTGGTGGACAGAGATCAATGGATCGCGGTAGATCCAGGTACTGCACCTATAGGAACTTCTGCAGATGACTAGAAAAAGATGGATTGGAAGGCAAAGAGCACAATCCGACTGTGTCTCTCCGATTCAATATTACTGAATGTGTCAGAGGAAGCTACAACCAAGGATTTACGGGAAAAGTTGGGGAAGTTGTATCAGTGTAAGTCCATGGTAAATAAACTATTCTTGAGAAAGAAGCTGTATAACTTGAGGATGAGAGATGGAGAGTCGGTGGCATAGCATTTGAACGCCTTCAATACTGTGGTAAGTCAGTTAGTATCTATTGAGATTAAAATTTCAGATGAAGATAAATGTATCAGTTTGTTGTGTTCTTTACCAGACTCGTGGGATAGTTTGGTTGTGGCCATAGGTAGTAATACAACTTCTTTGAA